>JACXGM010030104.1:0-13411 GCA_016801145.1 Umbra pygmaea
CACAGTGAACCTGAAACAAAGGCTTCAGACATCTCACAATAAATTAATAAGGGTTATTTTAGACCATCACAGTGAACCTGAAACAAAGGCTTCAGACATCTCACAATAAATTAATAAGGGTTATTTTAGACCATCACAGTGAACCTGAAACAAAGGCTTCAGACATCTCACAATAAATTAATAAGGGTTATTTTAGACCTCCCCTTAAGAACTCATCTGGAATATTCCCTCTTTGAAAGTGTGAGATGGTTAAAAGTGGAGGACTGAGTGTCTCAGATGCAACTAGGTATGATACATAAAATTGTTTATGGAGACGTTCCCAAATATTTTAAAAATTATTTTAATAGAGTAAATGAAGTTCATAGGTTCTCCACTAGGGATACCTTAACAGATTTTTTACACCCCCCCAGATCTAAGACTTATCTGGGCAAACAGTCTTTATGCTGGAACAACCCTTTGGAATCGGTTACCTGGTAGACTCAAGACAGTTAGAAGCATAGGCAGCTTTAAACAAGGTTTGAAAGTATACTGTAAGAAATGTGCATCCGCGTTGTCAGATTGAATTAACAATGTTATGTTTGATTTACACAACATGTTGTGTTTCTCCTCATTTTTGAAAATATTATGTTGGATTTATGCAACATGTTGTGTTTCTGAGGAGAAACACAACATGTTGTGTAAATCAAACATAACATTGTTAAGTAAATCTGTCAACGCGGATGCACATTTCTTACAGTGTATGGCTTAGGTGCCAATAATAACCATTACCAATTTTTTGTAGAACATGGATGAATTTTTTAATGTATGATGAATGATTGTTGTGTGATCTGCTGCCACTTGTCCCCCCCCCTTATAGGAAACACAATGGAAATAAGTCTTCAGGCTTTATTGTGTCATCCCTGACTATTTATGTATTTTAATGTATGACACAGAGTACTGTTTCATATTTTATATTTACGTGGTCAAATAAAATCAATCCCTTTTGAACCCTATTGAGAACTGGTAGTTCCATCTTAAACGGTCCATTTACGGTTTAGGAAAACAGTACACCTCTCTGAACAGTGTCTGGGAGGCTGTGGTTGCTGCTGTACAAAAAGTTGATCATCAACAGATCAACAAAATGACAGACTCCATGAGTGGAAAGCTAATGAATGTTATTGAGAAGAAGGGTGGCTATATTGTTTTAAAAATGTCAGAAATGTTTATTTGTAAATTCTGAGTTGCTTGTTTATTATTCTCACTTTAATAGGTGAAAATAGACAAGTGAGATAGGAAACTTTTCGTTTTTCATTTAGTTGCATAATTATTCTGCACACTAATATTTGCCCAACAATTGTGCACACATACTGCAGATAGTTTCCAAAGAAAGCCAAGACCTCACTTTTACTTTCTTAACCATTCAGGTTTGAGGCTTATTTACATTTTGGATTGACATAGAGCACTGTAGTTGTTCAATAATGAAATGAATCCTCAAGAATACAACTTGCCTTATAATCATGCAGACAGTGTACAGTATGTAAAATCATATGCAAAATTTTAGGCACCCCTGGCAATTTCCATTATTTTCATTTATAAATAATTGGGTGATTGGATCAGCAATTAAAAAAAAAACCTTAATCCAGAATTCAGAGGATGTTATTTCTGCTAAAAAAGGTTAAACTAAATATTGATTTGATATTTATTTTGGGGTGCCCTAAGTTATGCACCTGTCTAATTTTGTTTTGATGCATATTGCACATTTTTGGTTCATCCAATAAACCTAATTTCACTAATAGCATTACTAGGAGTCAAATACCATTTTGTTGTGTAATTTTTTTAGTTTATTTACCTGTATCTCTTTACCAAGTTAAACTTGGTTTACCTTGGTAAATATATACATCTCAACTGAAAAACACTATGTTCATTGCAGTAAATAGGGACTATAACACATTCATTACATTAAATATTAATATCATTCAAACTAAAGTTTGGGGTCACTGTTTCTTTTTAATGTTCTTTACATTTTTCTCACCAATTCTCTTTAATCCTGCCTGTTGTCAGCAGCTCCACAACTCCTTGCCCAGATCTGTGGAATGGTTCATCCAAACACATGTTGCACAAAATAGAAGCCGTCAAAGGCTGCAACCACATTTTTGAGATGGCAAGTTGTGACAATTGCTTGAGTGATGGCTCGGGTGCAAACAAACTTAGCAGTTTCTCGAAAATCAGGGGTCTATTTGCAATTTAAAATGCAGATGTCGGAAATTAAGCTTAAATTAACATTTTAACCTGTGTGTGTCTGTAACAATGCCACATATTCAAGGGTTTGTCAACTTTTGATCAGGGCCATTTGGGTGATTTCTTTTAACAGTATGGATTACAAAGTTGCCAAACAACCGTGTGCAAAGTTTTGGCTTCACCTAAGGACTATCCTTACATAACAGGCAGATTTTCTGCATGAACAGTCATTTTGTCAAAATCAATGCTACAATTTCACATTTTCTTCCAGGATATGCAAACTTATGAGCACAACTGTATGTACAGTATATCACAAACGTGAGTACATCCCTCACATTTTTGTAAATATTTGATTAACTTTTCATGTGACAACACTGAAGAAATGACATTTTGCTATGATGTAAAGTAATAGGTTTAGTCCGCTTGTATAACAGTGTAAATTTGCTGTTGTCACAAATATTGATATGTAGATAGCGAGACGGAGGCAAGTGCAGGTAGAACGGAAGATCTTTACTGGGTATAACAAATGACAGGTCCTATACAACAACTGATAGCATACTCCGAGTAACATGGAGAATTAATCGACAATGTGTACACAGTGCCTAGAGCTTAAATACCCATCACAAATAAAGGGACACAGCTGTGTCATTACGCACGGGTGTGCGCAATCAGTCCCCATAGAGTGGAGCTAGAGGACTCCACGGGGAACACTAACAAAAGCATATTCAATACACAATGAAAAACATACAGTATAGGACCAGTAAATAATAAAGTCAAAACTCAGGGGACCGAGACCGGTAGGGGGGCACGGGTGCAGGGGTATGTGTGACACCACCCCCTCTCTGAGGAGCGGCCCCAGCCGCAGATGCGGAGCAAGACCTCGGACGACCCCGCGGACGAGGACCAGGATGGTCGGGGTGCAGGCGGTGGAACTCCCGACGGAGAGATGGGTCCAGGATGTCCCAGGCAGGGACCCAACTCCTCTCCTCCGGGCCGTACCCCTCCCAGTCCACCAGATAGAGCAGGCGGTTGCCTCGACGACGGGAGTCCAAGAGGGCACGAACAGCATAGGCGGGCTCGCCATCGATGGAGAGGGGAGGAGGAGGAGCAGCAGAAGGCGTCTCAGTGTCCAGGGGACCCCGAACCACCGGCCTAAGGAGGGACACATGAAACGTCGGTGAGAGACGGACATGGGCAGGCAAACGTACAGTGTATGAGACGCCATTCACCCGGCGAACAATAGGATAGGGACCCAGATACCGGGGTTGTAACTTCCTACAGGGCGTTCGGAAGGGCATGTCCCGGGTGGACACCCACACCCTATCACCTGGTTGAAAGGAAGGGGCATCGCTCCGTCGGCGGTCCGCATAGGTCCGGTGTCGCCTGACCGCCCGCTGCAGACGGGTATGGGCCGCCGTCCACAGAGCCTCAGCGCGGCGAAACCAGTCGTCCACCGCAGGAATACATACAGGACTGGGATGCCAAGGGGCGAGAGGCGGCTGGTACCCTAGAACACACTGGAAAGGGGTAAGTCCCGTTGACGTATGGGTGAGGGAGTTCTGAGCATACTCCGCCCAGGGTAGGATGTCCGCCCATGCGGTCGGACGGTCATGACAGTAGGAGCGAAGGAACCGTCCTACCTCCTGGTTGACCCTCTCCGTCTGCCCGTTGGTTTGGGGATGATACCCTGATGACAAGCTCACGACCACTCCCAGTCGATCCATAAACGCCTTCCATACCCGGGAGGTGAACTGAGGTCCTCTATCGGATATGATGTCCTCCGATA
The DNA here is from genome assembly GCA_016801145.1 of Umbra pygmaea. NCBI lineage: Eukaryota > Metazoa > Chordata > Actinopteri > Esociformes > Umbridae > Umbra > Umbra pygmaea. Next base: position 4,004 of record JACXGM010030104.1, read on the forward strand.
TACCATACGCTCTGAAGACGTGGGTAAACAAGCTCTCGGCCGTCTGGAAGGCGGTAGGCAGCCCTGCGAAAGGAAGTAGCTTGCAGAATTTGGAGAAACTGTCAACAGCCACTAAGACGACAGTATGCCCCTGGGAGCTCGGCAGGTCGGTAACGAAGTCAACCGAGAGATGTGACCAGGGCCGTTGAGGTATTGGCAACGGACAGAGCTTACCAAACGGCCGGTGACGTGGGCTGGTGCTCTGTGCACAGGTGGAGCATGAGGACACGTACCGGCGGACATCCAGGTCCATCCGAGGCCACCAATACTTGACCTGGAGCAGGTGCAACGTCCGTGTGATCCCCGTGTGTCCAGCGGCCAGCGAGGTGTGCATCCAGCGCAGTAGCCTATCCCGGAAGCCTGGCGGAACAAACAAACGGTCACGGGGACAATTGGGGGGAACCGGGTGTCGTACCTGTCCACGGCGGATGTCCTCGTCCATGTCCCAGCGTAGGGGGGCCACCATACGCGCAGCGGGAATCACGGGTATCTCTTCTTGGACTCGGTCCTCACCCTCGTAGAGGAGTGACAGCGCGTCGGCCTTGGCGTTCTTCGACCCCGGGCGGTAGGAGAGATGGTAGTCGAACCGTGTAAGAAATAATGCCCATCTCGCCTGCCTCGGATTCAGTCTCCTCGCCGCCCTCAGGTATTCCAGGATCCGATGATCCGTCCATATCAAGAAGGGGTGTTTGGCACCCTCAAGCCAGTGCCTCCATCTCTTCAGCGCTTCCACAATCGCCAGCAGCTCCCGATCCCCTACGTCGTAATTCCTCTCCGCCGCGGTGAGCTTCCTGGAGAGAAAGGCGCAAGGAAACAGCTTAGCGGGGTTACCTTGCCGTTGAGAGAGAACCGCCCCCACGCCGACCTCTGAGGCGTCCACCTCCACGACGAAAGGCTGGTCAGGGTCTGGATGTTTGAGAATCGGCGCTGAGGTAAACCGTTATTTCAGGATCCGAAATGCGTTCCCCGCTTCTGCAGTCCAAACCAGGTGTCGCGGCCCTCCCTTCAACAGTGTAGTCAGCGGAGCAGCGATGTTGCCGAAGGCCCGTATGAAGCGCCTGTAGAAGTTGGCGAACCCGAGAAACCTCTGTAGCTCTCGGATGGTAGTCGGGATAGGCCAATTACGCACAGCGTCCACCTTCTCCATCTCCATCTCCACTCCGGCTTCAGTGATGGTGTACCCCAGGAAGGAGACCGACGACTGGTGAAAGGAACACTTCTCCGCCTTAGCGCATAACTTGTGACGGATCAACCTGGTGAGGACCTCCCGAACGTGTTGGACATGCTGGTGGTAGGATGGAGAATAGATTAGAATGTCGTCGATGTAAACAATGACACTGCATCCCAATAAATCCCAAAACACGTCGTTTACAAATGATTGAAAAACCGAGGGAGCATTAGCCAAGCCGTAGGGCATGACCAGGTACTCGTAATGCCCTGAGGTGGTGCTGAATGCAGTCTTCCATTCATCACCCGCCCTGATACGGATGAGATTGTAGGCGCTGCGTAGGTCTAATTTGGTGAAATAGCGAGCGCCATGCATGGATTCTATGGCAGAGTGGATTAATGGTAAAGGGTACCTGTATTTGGCCGTGACTTTATTCAGGGCGCGGTAGTCTATACACAGTCGAAGACCTCCATCTTTTTTCTTTACAAAAAAGAAGCTGGATGATGCCGGAGAGGTAGAGGGTCGAATGTGTCCATGGGCTATGGACTCCTGGATGTAGGTGGTCATAGCCTCCGTCTCCGCGTAAGAGAGGGGGTAGACGCGGCTGCGAGGCATGGCGGCGTCCGGGAGGATATTAATAGCACAATCACCTGCGCGGTGCTGAGGCAGACAAACAGCTTGGGATTTGGAAAAAGCCAGTAACAGATCATGGTATTCTCGGGGCACCAACCCGGACACAGTTGCATTAATGGAGGGACTTTCTATCGATGTAGCCTGTACAGAGATAGCGAAACACCCTTTCGTACAGGCAGGAGACCAATCCACAATTCTCTTTCGAGCCCAATCTATACATGGGCTGTGTTTTTGGAGCCACGGCATGCCTAGTACTATGGGGTGTGCAGGAGACGGTAACACGTACAGACTGATGTGTTCCACATGGCCGTTCTGCATGACCAATACAAGAGGTTTAGTACGTTGTGACACCTTACCGCTACCCACGGGACGGCTGTCCACAGCACATACAGGAATGGGGTTACCCAGATCCTCCACAGGTATTCTCCAGGCCTCCACCAAGGCTGAATCAATGAAATCACCTGCCGAACCAGAGTCTAACAAGGCTGACAGAGGACTCATAAAAGGGTAAACAGGCAAGGTGACTTTTATAGTGAACACGTCGCTAGAGGTTATGTGTGTGGGGGTGGCAGAGCCTACCTTATAGGTGTTGCTGGATGGTTTCTTCAGCCGGCGTGGAGTCCCCTGGGTGTATGGACACTGAGCCACCAGGTGCCCCTCCTCCCCGCAATACAAGCACAAACCAGCTTTGATGCGCCGTGCCCTCTCTCCTGGGTCGAGGCGTGTGTGGTCCATCTCCATGGGTTCCTCTTCACCCTGGTGGGCAGAAGAACCGGACGCCTTCACCGTCGACTTCCTCCTTCCTCTGATCAGCCGATCCAGGCGGATGGCCATGGTGATGAGTTCGTCCAAGGAGGCATCTTCGTCTCGGCAGGCCAGTTCTATGCGGACCTCCTCTGACAGGCCCTTGCGGAACAGGGCTAACAACGCGGCATCGTTCCAGCCACTGGAAGACGCCAGGGTCCTGAACTCCAATGCGTAATCGGCAGTCGAGCGGGACCCCTGGCGGACATGCAGGAGCTGCTCACCCCTCTCCCGGCCCTCTTTAGGATGGTCGAAAACCTCTCGGAACACCCGTCTGAACAGCCCATAGTCCTCCGTCTCAACCCCGCCTCGTTCCCAAAGCGAGGTGGCCCAATCGAGGGCTTTGCCCGTGAGGACCGAGATCATGGTCGCGATCTTGGACCGATCGGATACCCGTGGTCCTCCTCGGTGCGTGAAATAGAGGGAGAATTGAAGGAGGAACCCGCGACACCTATCAGGGTTGCCGTCGTATCTCTCCGGTAGTGAGAGCTCTGCCCCGCGGGCCTCCTCGGTTCCGGAGGAGCCAGACGGGTCAGACGCACGAGAGGAAGGGGTGGTGCGTCGACCAACATCCATGGCCTTCAGTCTGTCCAAGACCTCCTCCATGGCGGTACCTAGGCTTGTGAGCTGGTGGTGGTGTTGCTGTAGTAGGTACCCGTGTTCTTCCACCGAGCTGGTTAGTGACGGCGGTCCTGCTGCCTCCATAGGTAGGTCGATTAATCTGTCACAAATATTGATATGTAGATAGCGAGACGGAGGCAAGTGCAGGTAGAACGGAAGATCTTTACTGGGTATAACAAATGACAGGTCCTATACAACAACGTATAGCATACTCCGAGTAACATGGAGAATTAATCGACAATGTGTACACAGTGCCTAGAGCTTAAATACCCATCACAAATAAAGGGACACAGCTGTGTCATTACGCACAGGTGTGCGCAATCAGTCCCCATAGAGTGGAGCTAGAGGACTCCACGGGGAACACTAACAAAAGCATATTCAATACACAATGAAAAACATACAGTATAGGACCAGTAAATAATAAAGTCAAAACTCAGGGGACCGAGACCGGTAGGGGGGCACGGGTGCAGGGGTATGTGTGACAGCTGTCCCCTCAACACACAGCCATTAAGGTCTAAACTGCTGCAACAAAAGTGACTACACCCCTGAGTGAAAATGTCCAAATTGGGCCCATTTTGTCATAAACCCTCCCCGGTGTCATGTTACTTAGTGTTACAAGGTCTCAGGTGTGAATAGGGAGCAATGTGTGAAATTTGGTGTTATCACTCTTACACTCCTTCAAACTGGTCACTCGAAGTTCAACAAGGCACCGCATGGCAAAGAATAGTTGGGGTATCTGAAAAAAGAATTGATCTACAATAAGAAGATTGCCAAGACCCTGAAACTGAGCTGCAGTACGGTGGCCAAGACCATACAGCGGTTTAACAGTACATGTTCCACTCAGAACAGGCCTCACCATGGTCGACCAAAGAAGTTGAGTGCACATGCTCAGCGTCATATCCAGAGGTTGTCTTTGACAAATAGACATATGAGTACCTCCAGCAATGTTGCAGAGGTTGAAGGGGTAAGTGGTAAGGTTGTCAGTGCTCAGACCATACGCCGCACATTGCATCAAATTGGTCTGCATGGCTGTCATCCCAGAATGAAGCCTCTACTAAAGATGATGCACAAGAAAGCCCGAAAAACAGTCTGCTAAAGACAAGCTGACTAAGGACATGGATGACTGGAACCATGTCCTGTGGTCTGATGGGACCATGATAAAATTATTTGGCTCAGATTATGTGGGGTGCAATCATGTGAGGAGTACAAAGACAAGTGTGTCTTGCCTACAGTCAAGCATGGTGGTGCGAGTGTTATGGTCTTGGCATACATGAGTGCTGCTGGCACTGGGGAGCTACACTTAATTGAGGGAACCATGAATGCCAACATGTACTGTGGTTTTACTGAAGCAGAGCATGATCCCCTCCCTTCGTGGACTGGGCCACAGGGCAGTATGCCAACATGATAACGACCCCAAACACACCTACAAGACGACCACTGCCTTGCTAATGAAGTTGAGGGTTAAGGTGATTGACTGGCCAAGCATGTCTCCAGACCTAAATTCTATTGAGCATCTGTATGGCATCCTCAATTTGAAGGTGGAGGAGCGCAAAATCTCTAACATCTACCACCTCTGTGATGCCACTCCAGTTTCAACCTGTGAAGCTCTGGTGAACTCCATGCCCAAGAGGGTTAAGGCAGTGCTGGAAAGTAATGGTGGCCACACAAAATATTGACACTTTGGGCCCAATTTGGACATTTTCACTTAGGGATGTACCCACTTTTGTTGCCAAACTGGTATTGGATGGTTGGGAGAAGTTGCTCTTTGAGGATGTGTTGGTACCATTATATATTAATGGCTGTGTTCTTAGGCAAAATGGTAGGTGAGCCAACTCTCTTGGCTGAGAATCAACCCCCACATGAATGGTCTCAGGATGGTTTACTGTTGGCATGACACAGGACTGATGGTAGCACTCACCTTCTCTTCTCCAGACAAGGTTTTTTCCGGATGGCCAAAACAATTGGAAAGGGATTTCATCAGAGAAAATGACTTTACTCCCATCATCAGTATTCCAATCGCTGTACCTTTTGCAGAATAGGAGTCTGTCCCTGATATTTTTTTCTGGAGAGAAGTGACTTATTTGCTGCCCGTCTTGACACCAGGACATCTTCCAAAATCTTCACCTCACTGTGCGTGCAAATTGTAATTGCCAAGTTGTTACTAGTCACCATTCAGGAATGTCTTTGTAAATACAAATTATGAGTGCAAAACAATGGTTTAGACAATATGCCCTTTTGAGTATGCCCTTGTATTTTATATATATCTGCCATCCCATCCACAAAGTTCTGTCAACCTGCCAGAACAATTGATTTTAAATGCATCCATGTTTCCTCCAATTTGCCAGGTTTGACAGTATACCTCAACATCCTGTGGACCTGGAAAAATGCTGAAACTAACATATTCATACCACTCACATTCATCACTCTACAGAGTAACAAGCCTTATACATATCATATTATTGCGTAATTGCGCAGCAATGCACATATAATTTTTTCTTATTTTATCAGCACCCACAGTTTCTCAATATCGATTCCATTCCAGCGGCACCATTTGCGTTCTACTGCCATGCAGTGCGCTTGTAGATTTGTGATTGATTGATCGGCTAGCTTTTTTTAAATTATAGTTTATAAGCAATTAATTTCCACATTTGAAAGAACGGTGCATTTATTTACCCATTTGTATCTATTTGACTAATTTGACCATTAGTCTGTACTTGACTCATTTCACTAGTCAGCAGCCGTGGTCAGTGGATCTTAATTGGGGACGCCAGGCTCGCATTACTGGCCTCACATTACGTTTAGGACCAGAATGAATGGAACAGTGTGTAGTGCATCGAACCCATTGTGTGATATCCTTCCGTTTCCCCCAGTATGGACAGTGATCCAAGCCCGGCATCCCCAATTAAGATCCAATCACTCCGGTCCTGAACGTAATGCGAGCTCGGCATACCCAGTTAATTTCCACTGACTGTGGCTGCTAGTCAGTGTGGCTGCTAGTCAGTGTCTTAGAGCAGTGGTTTTTAAACCTCTCCTGGGCGCACCCCAGCTGTTCCATATATTTGATCTATTTCTGAACTAGCACACTTGATTCAACTCATATACGGATTATCAGACCCTTGATAAAATGAATATGGTGAGCTAGTTTAGCTGCTACAGCTAAACTGTTAAACATCTGGGGTGCCCCAAGGAAAGGTTTGAAAAAACACTGCCCTAGAGGAACAGAAACAACAAGATGTTGGCGAGGAATTTCTAACATCTAAATCAAATTATATTTTACTGTAGCAGTTCTATAAACTGTTTCTGAACACATTTGAGGAGAGAAATATGTTATCCCATTGCTGAACCTGCACTTATAGTAGATGTACAAAGCCTATAAAAAACAAATATGATTTTCAAGCAAGTGTTACCGGCAGATAAACTGTATGTAGTGTGTGCTTGTGTACCAAATACATGCCAGATGTAACAGAAGCCAGCCAGCATGGGTTGCCCAATCTAGTGATGAGTGTGTTTACCAGCTCATGTATGTGAAAAATATGATTAGTTAGTAAATATGTCACAACATTCTAATAGAGTTTAGTGGTATATTTTCAAAATGTGTAAGGTTAAATTTTTTTAAATAAATTTTCATCACGTTGAATCAAGCGCTTTTTTTCTGAAGGTGAAAAAAAGATAGGCTAGGAATCCAGTCTACCAGACCCGCATATTTAACTCAAGAGGAGCAAATGATAATTTTAGAGAAATATGAAGAATATAAAAAACTATAATCCAGGAAGGAAAACTGACAAAAAATGCCAACTGAGTAAATGTGTCAGTTACAATACTTGTCAATATCATGGCTCATTCATGGAGTAGTCTACCCTCTTCAATTTGACAAAGAGTTTGTGACTTTGAGAGTTGAATGTACCAGTCCCAGTCAAACAACAAGTAACAGGTAAGCTATATCTCTTTGTATTGCATTCATCAATGGCAAAAGAGCAACTAGAATGAGTACATATTTTCAGGGAGTGCTACGGCAGCTAGAAAGATTGCAGTCATGAAGTGAGTTGCATTGTTTAGCTCTGTACCATCAAACTAGATTATGGTCTCAGATTTCTTCCATAATCATTGATATATGGAAACTTCCCCATCTGCTTGCCATCAGGCCAGTGTATGATTTCAGATGCGAGTTGTATAAAGTTGTTTTCACTCTAACCGTCAGTTGGTTCCCACTACTGCACAAGGGCCACCAAAGAGCAGCCGTTGTATTAATACACTGAACAAAATATAAACACAACACTTTTGTTTTTGCCTCCATTCATCATGAGCTGAATTCAAAGATCTAAGACTTTTTCTATGTCAACAAAAGTCCTATTTCTCTCAAATATTGTTGAAAAATCTGTCTAAATCTGTGTTAGTGAGCAGTTGTCCTTTGCCGAGATAACCCATCCAACTCACATGTTTGACATATAAAGATGCTGATTAGAGAGCATGATTATTGCACAGGTGTGCCTTAGGCTGGCCACAATGAAAGGCCACTCTAAAATGTGCAGTGTCATCACACATTACAATGGCACAGATGCCATAAGTTTTGAGGGAGCTCCCAAGCAGTGATTTAAAGCCACAACATCAGAACCACGGCCAGCTCCACATTTTAAGAAATCAAAAACAATACAGTAAGATGCAGAGAGAAATAGACCCTTTGTGTACATAGAAAGTCTTAGATTTTTGAGTTCAGCTCATGATAAATGGGGGCAAAAACAAAAGTGTGGCATTTACATTTTTGTTCAGTGTATATAAACTGCAGGTTTATGTCATTAGATTTTTTGTTTTCTTCATTTAATTACTCACACTAACAAAGCCAAAGCGGAGAAAGCACTGCCTGTGAAAAAGAAAATGAACAATTGGCAAGTTGTTCTGGGTAGCTATGTTCACTACCTAGTTCTGAGCTCAGGTTGTTATACACAGGTTGTTCATCATTTTAAAGCTCACAAACTCCTCTTGACATTGGTCCAAATGTATGGTTTGTGGTGAAAGTAAAATTGCCAAGTACATTGCTTTTATAGCTATTATTATTTGCAGTTTTATAATGATTGAACATTTAAACAAGTTAGAACATTTCTACCTTTTATTTATCAATAATCCAGCAGTAGTATTTATGGTTTGTGTATACACAATCTGTAACGATTCCCAGTTCTCCTTCCCAGAAAACGGCCACTTCCTTGGTTTATGTTCACCACACCTGCTCACTCCAGTCAGTATTTAGTCACACACCTCTCCTCGCCTCTTTGCGAGGTATTGTGAGTATACTTTTCTTCTTTCTGAGCATTCCATGTGGTTATTCCGGTTTTGACATTTGCTTGTATTCTAGGATTCTGCCTTAGTCTAACCTTTTGTACCTTAGCCATTTACTCTTGAATTTATTTTTTCCTGCACAGTTTTTCGACATTTATTCTGTTTGGTATTGTCCTCTGTTCCGTTGCCTTTTGGAGTTAAACTTACCTGTTTTAATAAACAGTGTTCTTTTTTCATAACCTGGGAGTAATCATTACAGAATACCTCACCTTAAATCTAAAATGGCTGGGAGTGAGCCATTTTTCGGTGGCTGGGACCAGGAGGATCCTATGTGGGATCTCTACGAAGCCTCCTATGAGGACTTTGTAATCAGGGAAGCTGTAGATGGGGACTACATACTTCCCCGTCGAGTCTTTGAGACACCTGCCCCTTTTGAAGCTCCAAAGAGGGCACCCAGTTCCTGGTCCAAGAGGGTGGCTCCCCGTCACAAGAAAGCCATCCAGAGTTACAAGATGGCTACCAGCCCTGAGTCAAAGAGGGCTACTAGCTCCAGTGCAAAAAATACTACTAGACCCAGTTCCAATATGGCTACCAGTCCCAAGATGGCAGCCAATCCCAAAGAGTGCTGTTACCAGCCCCAGTTCCAAGTGGCTCCCAGTCCCAGGCCAAAGACGGCTACTAGCACCTGTACTAAGATGGCCGCCCAGAGTCCAAAGATGGCCACCGAGAGTCCCAAGATGGCTGCCTATCCGAGTCCCATTGATGATGAGAGCGATTACGAGGGGATGCCTGACCTCATAAGTGGGTCAGATTCGTCTGACGAGGAGGACTGGGAAACCCCTTATGTAGGGGTTTGGTACGCTCCCCTTCCA
>JACXGM010030105.1:0-13411 GCA_016801145.1 Umbra pygmaea
TGGGAAGGGAAAGAACACAACTCCTCCAGACAATCTCTCGGGATATCTAATGTCCGATTTACAAATGATGTTGGCGCACCGCTTTACCGTCCTGCTTGGAGTCAATTTTTGTCGGACCTGCTCACATTGTAACGGTTGCTATGATGCGTGATTGGACAATGGCAGTTTTGGGGGAGGGGCCGGCGAAAGGTCAATTGATAAACTGTAGCGTATACCACCACTGAACTGCTTGGATACTTACAGTAACTTTAGTGAAAACATATCACTTATACTTAAATGAGGGGAAAAGCTGTAACCACTGAAAGAAAACGAGTTTATAACAAAGCTTATACATCCGTATACTTCGGACGACACTACAGCTGTTGGTGGGTGGGGTTTCACATTGATTTGCTCAATATTAAAGGCATGGCTAAAGCGATTGGATATTTGTTTGGGCATTTCCTCCTATACGACTAATTTTAAGTTTGTAGCGAGTAACGACTTTGTTTTGGAAAATGTAAAGAAGTGAAAGTATCAATTTTTGTAATAAAATGTAGTGAAGTAAAGTACAAAGTTGGCAGACAGATACATACTCAAGTAAAGTACAGATACACGAAAAAAATACTTAAGTACAGTAACGAAGTATTAATACTTAGTTACTTTACACCACTGCTAGTTGGTATGACAGGGTCACAGAGCATTTTCTTGAAAAGGAACATAGGGCAGAATTCACGTATAAATTAAATGTACAATTTTTATGATTGTAACCATTTGATTACCATTCCTCGGGACTGGAAGAAAAGACGAGGCAGAGACAGTACTTAATTATGATTGTATATTTTAGGGGCTCTTTGTCTCTTCTTCAAGTATGGATGTAGTCATATAGCTTCCAACAAAATTAGGCTTCCCACACGCAGGTGGAGAGAACTTTACTCCCCTTTAATATTTATACAATAACAGACTGAATGATAAATTATATGGTCATAACTCCATTAGTTATACTCAAGAAAATAATAAACGGAGCTGTTGCTCATGACAGGTGCTTTACTATGAAGAACATCCCCAGGGAGAGGTAGCGAGGGTCTTCTGTGCATTCCTTCTACACTAGACTTTATCCAGGGGAATGTATATCTCCTCCTCGATGGTATGCTCTCTTTATTTCTCCCGTTTCCCAGTTAGCACCCGCCACTTAGTCAGCCTCTAAATAAAAAATCACCATCCTCATTAGTGTCCCCAGCTGGTTCAATCACCCGTACCTGGGAGCAGACCTCCCCCTAGATGGTGCTGCTGTATTGTGTTTCTACCCCTAAGCTTCAGGGCCTCTTTGAAAGACCAGCAGCCACCGTTATAATATATATATATAAAATATATACAGTATCTCACAAAAGTGAGTACACCCCTCACATTTTTGTAAATATTTGAATATAACTTTTCATGTGACAACACTGAAGAAATGACACTTTGCTACAATGTAAAGTAGTTAGTGTACAGCTTGTATAACAGTGTATATTTGCTGTCCCCTCAAAATAGCTCAACACACAGCCATTAAGGTCTAAACCGCTGGCAACAAAAGTGAGTACACCCATAAGTGAAAATGTCCAAATTGGGACCAATTTGCCATTTTCCTTCCCCAGTGTCATGTGACTCGTTAGTGTTAGGTCTCAGGTGTGAATGGGGAGCAGGTGTGTTAAATTTGGTGTTATCACTCTCACACTCCCTCATACCGGTAACTGGAAGTTCAGCATGGCACCTCATGCAAATAACACTCTGAGGATCTGAAAATAAAAGAATTGTTGCTCTACATAAAGATGGCCTAGGCTATAAGAAGATTGCCAAGACCCTGAAACTCAGATGCAGCACGGTGGAGTTAGAATCAAATATTTACAAAAATGTGAGGGGTCTTCTCACCTGTTGTGGCTTTAAATCACTGTGTGGGAGTTGTCAGTTTTGCTCCCTCAAAACCTGCAACATCTGTGGCATTGTGCTGTGTGATGAAACTGCACATTTTACCTTTTATTGTGGCCAGCCTAAGGCAAACCTATTATTATTCTTGGCATGGTACAGGACTGATGGTAGCACTCACCTTGTCTTCCCCGGACAAGGTGTTTTCCAGATGGTCCAAACAATCGGAAAGGGATTCATCAGAGAAAATGACTCTACCCCAGTCTACTGCAGTCCAATTTGCAGAATATCAGTCTGTCCCTGAAGTTTTTCCTGGAGAGAAATGGTTTCTTTGCTGCCCTTCTTGACACCAAGCCTTCCTCCAAAGGTCTTTGCCTCACTGTGCTTGCAGATGCACTTACACCTGCCTGCTGCAATTTCTGAGCAAGTTCTGCACTGGTGGTGCCCAATCCTGCATCAACTTTAGGAGGGTCCTGGCACTTGCTGGACTTGAGTGCCCTGACGCCTTCTTTACAACAATTGAACCTCTCCCCGCAATTTTACAAGCAGCAATATTCTTGCCTGTGAAGCCCTTTTTGCGTAAAGCAATGATAACGGCACGTGTTTCCTTGCAGGTAACCATGTTTGACAGAGGAAGCACCATACTGCTTTTAAAGCTTCCAGCCTGTTATTTTAACTCAGAGTGACAGAGTGGTTTCTAGCCTTGTCCTCGTCAACACTCTCATCTGTGTTAATGAGACAATCACTGAAATGATGGCAGTTGGTCCCTTTTGTGGGAGGGCTAGAATGCAGTGGAATTTTTTTGGCGGGAGGATTAAGTTAATTTTCATGGCAAAGAGGGACTTTGCAATAATTGCAATTCATCTGATCACTTTACATGTCAAGACATTCTAGGTTATCTACAAATTGCCATCATCAACGCTGAGACAGCAAACTTTGTGGAGAGCAATACTATCTGAAAATATCCTTGATCTGAACACGAGGTCACTGGAGAGTGACATGGCAAGGTAGCTAATCATTTCATCATGTAGACATCCTTGCCATGGTATCAATGATTTGTTTTAGAGGACAGTTGGTTTGAAATACACTACTCTTGCTAGTCCGGCCCTTATTTAACTGGCCTTTCAGTTATCTGTCCCTCTTCCTGCAATACATAATGCAACAACCAGACAAGTGCAGTACCATCATAGTTCAAGTAAAGTAATTGCTTGACACAACGATGAGCAAACAAAAATTACCATCACTGTTTCCCGACTACACTGTAAAAATTGTAATAAAATTATAAGAGTTCAATCGTTACCTTAATAATTTGTTTGCCTATTGACATAAGCTGTTAAAAAAGCGGTAAAAGCATGGATTTATCCTTATGTGCTGTAACCAATGTTGCCGTATGTGTGCATTTCCTTTGGGAGCACTGTCTGCATATTACATTATTTTTGGTATAAAATAACAAATAAAAGTTGAAGATACAGTCCACCATGTTTGTAATTGCAAAACAATTTTAGCAACCCCCCATTTTAGTCCGGATGTGTAGTATATTGTCTATATTATATGCACATTGTAAGTAAAATCAGCTTCTTAAAGTTGTTAGCGTGAAATCCGATGGTGTTTCATGGCTATTGTAGGCATTCCCTTACAGCAGTGGTCCTCAAACCCTTCCATGGAGGGCCTAGTGTATGCAGGTTTTCGCTTCTACCTTGTACAAGCCTGATGGAGTAGCTCACTTATTGGTTAGGATCTCCCCTCACCTGGAAGTCTAGGTCCTAATTATGCTCTAATTGAAGGGAAAGACCAAAAACCTGCCTACACTAGGCCCTCCATGCAAGGGTTTGAGGACCACTGTCTTACAGAGTGTAAGGCAGGGAATTCGCAACAATTGTGTGACATACGAGCTGTTTCCCAATTTCAAGGAAGGATCCATCGAAGTCAGAATTTTAAGGATGCTACGTCATCAAAGTCCGTCGAAGTACCGTTCCAATGTCAAGGATCCTCCGAATTTCAACCAAGCCTGTTCCATTACGTTCCATTTACGTGTTCTCCGAATGCTAAGAAGGAGTCTCGCCTAGCCTCTGAAGGACCTGACTTGGAAGGATCAGTCCTACCAAGGAAGGATCCTTGACATTGAGAAACAGCTACGGTATGGTTTTCTAACTTAGGGGAAGTCCCATTGACAGTCAATCAAACCTGAGGTATACGGTGACATCTAATGAGTTTGCAGAGCGAGCACAACCTGTAAACACAGGAGAACAAGAGAGGAAATACAAACCTAGACACTTCAGATAAATAAACTAGTCTCAAGCGGGGACCCGTTTTAGCTCTAGTGCACCAAAACATTCACATTCTTTAGAACCTAAAGGCCTAAACAGTTCTAAATCGCCTAAAATTGCGGAGGGCATTTTTAAGCAATTAAGGGAATACAGTAAAAAATCAGTTAAATATGCACAATTATAGAGAACAGTATTGTAAAAATGTAATTGCTGTTGTGCGTACAGAAATTGGGCTAGTTTTAAGACATTCTCACTGGCTTTTTAAACTTGGCTGCATCACTTGTTTCAGATCTGGGGATTCACGGGTGTCAGCGGTGTGAGTAGGCTAATTGATCTTGAAAGAAAAAAACAAGTAATTAACTTCAGAGAAATCAAACAAGGATATGCTGTTGGAAATCAAGGTAAAACATTTTTTTCTGTACACAGGTAATTATCATTAATACGGATGAGTTTCATAACTGTTCTGAGCTAATTTAATGAACAAAACTCAGTTGAAGTGTTGCGTTGGTTTTTGTTGTGCATGTTTCATTGACAGCATGCTAGCTGTGCAAGTCAGCCCCAAAATACTTAGGGCCAGACCAAAAACATCCAGAGCTAAAGCGAATGTCTCTGCTAGACTACTGGGATGTTTGGTACCAGGTGTTTAGGTGTGCTATTTTCGTGGTAGAGTCTATTGTACCAACCTTCATCGGACACAGAATTTAAAATGGAATGTTGTAGAAGATCATCACTTGACCGACAGTTCAGTTGGTAGAACTCAGAAGATATTGGCAACTCAAATGCACAATATTGAATCCAAGTATAGGAGATACCTTGGTTCCAAAAAATAAATGTATCTTCCACTCACTCTTTTTAATTGAGTGTCACGATAATATCTTGTCTTCAGCTTCCTGAATTATAGCATTGATGCACACACAGTATTTGACTAGATAAGCAACATGAAGGTGAAAAGTGTAAAACGGGTCGGATGCGGACCCTATCTTCAAACTTAATATACATTTACAGTCCCCTCCAAAGGTATAGAAACAGCAAAGCAAATTCTTCGTTTTTTTGTTGGTCACTGAAGACAGTTGGGTTTAAACGTACAATATGTAGTTTTTGGCCACCAGGGGGCTCTTAATCAAAACAAAAGCAAAATATGTACTTGGATGACGTCGGGAAGTAGTGTGGGATCATGGGTTTTGTTATCGTCGTCAATGACAACCTTACAATATAGTGTCTCCGACAGAAAAAATGTTCTCTGACAAAGTAATGTAGTGTTAAAAATATTATAACTTTATTCATAGTCAAAGGTTATATGACGCCATTGACGGGAGATGAAAGGAAACGTCCCGTGTCTTCGAATTATATTACAAATTTCTCTGGGTACATTTAGGATAATGTAAGTTCACAACTAAGAAATATTTATAATATAGGTATTGTGATGTTTGCTTTTTTAATGCAAAGTACGTCTTTTGTTATTGTTTTGGAAAACTACATATTGTACCTTTAAAAGCAAAAGATGAGTATAAAACAAGTGTTTAAACTTTCAAATTTTATTTCCTGGTATTCACATCTACATGTGTTCAACAACTCAGGACATATCACCCTTTGTTTGAAACCACCCATTTTTCAAATGAGCAGAACTATTGGAAGTGACTGACAGATGTTTCTTGTTGGCCAGGTGTTGCCTTTTAAGTTAATTGTTCAAACATTAAATAGCTCGGTGTGACTGGTTTAAGTTGTCATCCTTGGTTGAAACCTATAAAGACTGCATGTCTTGTTAAAGAGGACAAACCAACATGAAGACCAGAGAGCTGTATACGGGAGAAAAGCAAGCCATTGTCAAGCTGAGAAAAGAAGGAAAATCGACCAGAGCCATTGGACAAACATTGGGCATAGCAAGCACAATAATTTGGAATGTCCTGAAAAAGAAAGAGAGCAGGAATATAGAGGCCACACCACAAGATGCAAACCACTCATCAGCAGTATGAATAGGAAGGCCAGATTGGAATTTGCAAAGACGTACAGAGATGTGCCGCTAAAGTTCTGGAACACAATCTTATGGACAGATGAGACCAAGATTAATATCTACCAGAGTAATGGAAAGGCCAAAGTGTGGAGAAAGAAAGAAACTGCTTATGATCTGAAGCATACAAGCATATCTGTGAAGCATAGTCGGCGTAATGTCATGGCTTGGGCATTCATGGCTACTTCTAGATAAGGCTTAATATTTTTTGATGATGTTACTGATGATGGTAGCAGCAGAATGAATTCAGAAGAGTACAGACATTTTTTTTCTGCCAATTTACAGAGAAACGCATTGAAACTAACTGTGAGGAAGTTGATCATGCAGCGTGACGCAAAGCATACTGCCAACAAAACAAAGGAATTCATCAGGGGAAAAAAGTGGTATGTCCTAGACTGGCCAAGTCAATCTCCGAACCTTAACCTAACAGAGCATGCATCTTACCTCCTGAAGCGGAGACTGAAGGGAGAAACCCCCCGAAACAAGCAAGAACTGAAAGAAGCTTTGGTAATAGCCTGGAATAGCATCACAAATGAAGAATGCTGAAGTTTGGTGATGTCGATGGGTCGCAGGCTTGAGGCAGTTATTGCAAGCAAGGGTTATGCCACCAAATATCAAATGTCATTTACTTTTAGATTATTTGTTCCTTTACTTTTGCTTCCCTCAAAATGCTGTGGTCTAATACAAACAGTGATATGCCCTGAGTTGTTGAACACATCTATATCTGAATACCAGGAAATAAAAGCTAAAATTCTGAACTCTTGTCTCATACTCATCTTTTGATCTTACACGCAACTGTCTTCAATGACAAGCAAAAACAAAGGAATTTGCCTTTCCATTCCAATACTTTTGGAAGGGACTGTATATCGCTCATGTCTAACTGTGACACCACATAGTTCTGAGAAATGGATTGCGAATCATTACCTATGTGTCTCAAACATAGTTTTATCAACAGGTGTCACTGGAGAGTACAGTGTTTAAAAGATTTAAGTAGTGAACTGTTTTTCAGCACAACTTAAGGAAAAACTCAAAGGCTTCAGAAAGCATTGTTTGCACATGACTGCAAATACTTAAATCCCTTTATTTCAAATAAGCAAAACGTAAAATGCCATAACTCTCATTACTGTCAAACTAGCCTCATTCCATTAGACAGCTGCACTGACATGGAACACATGTTCAGCCAACCTTGGTCCCCCTGTAATGATAGCTTAATAGCCTATGTACTGTTGTTAATAACAAGTAGGTGGCAGTGTTGGTTACAGCTAAAAGAAAGTGAGCTGATTATGTGAAGAACGGACTGGTGGGATTAGAGACAAAGGTATGAATAAAGAACTGGCATTGCTAGCCTAGGGCACAACATGGCTGTGATTAATTTGATATAAAATAAGTAACATTACATGGTACCAGGATCAGGTTAATGAAATTATCAGCAAATTGGAGGACATTCAAGCAGCAGTTTTAGATGTACATAACAGCTATAGGGGTGGGCAGACAGGAGGAAAATTGCCATGCTGCTCACCATTGCCGGAACAGAAATGCTAGAAGTCTTCAACAAATTTGTGTTTGTTCAGGAAGAAGACAAGGATCATTTTCAAGAGGTCGTAAAAAGAATTCATGAGCACCATCAAAGAAGAACAAAACTTATGAACGGTATATTTTTCCCTCACATACAGAACCAAGGGTATTCAGTCCCCAGGGCTCCTGGACCAGTGTGCAAAGTTTGGAGGCCATGCAAACAATTCTTACTGCATCCCTTTCTTACTATATTTCTATACGTTTTTGAAATCCCATTCATTTTTCACTTCCAAACAGTGTTGGTGTTGTGCAGGATGATGTCCTACATCATTGCAGTGTTGTTATTTTGTCATTTTTACTTCCAGTTTTTAATGTTTAGTAAAAAAGGCGACACCTAGCATGTATTCTTTGCGCGATATAGAGCTTGACACTCCAGACCTTCAAGAACTTCAGCGCATGATGATGAAGCTTCAAAAAGGTATGGCTTTGAGCTATTGTCCTCACTGACGTCTTGTACATTGTACATGTCAATTGTCAATGTACATTGTCCTCGCTGCCGTCTTGTCCAAAATACCTCTTCCCAGCACGGGAGTACAAGACACCCCCACATCTGATGACATTGATGTGCATCTTCTCTTCCTGTCTTTGATGCTGCAGAAAATGGTGCTGAAATATACTAAACATGCAATGCTGCAGATGGTGATGACCAATTTACAAGATGGGTGGACAAAAGGAATTTGTCCACAGTTCTATCCAATAAGGGCAGATCTCAGTCAAGGGGGTATGCCAGCACCGGGAAATGGAAAAAAAAGATGACTTAAATGCAAGACGGAAGACATTGTAATCACAAAGAAGTGAAAAAAAATGTTAAATAAAAAAATGTTAAGATTGAATGCAATCATCCACTTAATGAGTGCAGAATACTTTTTAATATTATTGCTTTTTAAAAAAATTATAAAAAATATATTTTACCATCTTTTAATTTTCAGTTTTTTTTTTCAATTTATAAAATTTCATTTACGTTATTCTTTTCTTTACAGTCAATATTTTTGAGCCTGTATTGACGCCATACTTTTTTGGGTCCAAATTGCACAGCTCGTATGCTATAAATGAAACGTGCAGCAAAAACCATCGTTTTTTGTGTGCAAAGAGTAATATCTGCGCAAGTGAAATTATATAATTTGCTCGTGGAGCATGTTTTATCACACTCGCGAGACATAAACCTGATGCCATAGCTTCGTTTCAATCGTTACACATTTATGCGCAGGATTATTGTGAAAGTCAGCAGTAGTAACAATAAGATCATTTAGCCTTCTCGACAACATCTGCGAATTAAGGCAACAGCATATATATATATATATATATATATATATATATATGGCATTTGAGTACATGTTTTAATATTTTTTTCAAATATAATGACATTAATTTTAAATATCCCTTGGGCTGGATCAAGGGTGCCAACAGATACCAGGTGATCTCAGAACCAGAGTTGCGCACCTTGAAACCCCCAGAAAAACCCAAAACTAACCTGTGCCCACAAAGCTGCCTACACCTCCTAGGAACATCATTTCACAACCATGCCGTGCTAAGGAAAACAACCTTAAGTATGGTAAGAAACATCAGCGCTCACAAAATGACAGAGGGGCAAACCGTCAAGCTCTCTGACTGGCTACAAAGGCTACACAGCTGGAAACCGCAACAGCTATACTCATTGGGGACTCAAATATCAGAAAATTAAGGAATAAGAATATTATAACACACTGTCTTCCATACACAATTGTCAGAGACATAGCTGAGAAACTACCAGAAATCCTCAAAAGCTACATGAATGCTGATAAATTTATTATACACATAGGTTCAAATAACACTAAAGCAGCAGTCTGAATTGTTAAAGAAGGGTTTCATGGCCTGTTTGACACTCTTCACTCTACAAGAGTCTACCAGATTGCATATATCAGGTGATTTCTGAAAAACTGAGAAAAACAGTGCGCAAAATGGATTATACTGTCTATAAAACAGTGATATCATGCAAACCGTGCCACTATTACTGAAAATAGCCTTTAAAATAAACAATGCGAAGCTAGTGTTAGACAAGTCAATCTGTACACAAAAAACAAGTGATAAGAACATTGTTGTGAATTCGATGACATCAATGCCTACTACTGTTTTGACTAAAACGAGGGCAAGCTAAATCTCTCCAGTTTATTCTCACACTGCAATCTCTTCAAACCTGATCAACATCCCCAAACACAAAAAAGCTTTGGAGCATGTTCCAACAAAATCTAAATATTAGATCACTAACAAATCTTTCTTAATTAATTATCTCATTGTCAACCATAAACTTAATTTCATGTTTTTAACAGAAACCTGGCTAGATGAAAATTGCAATCCAACACCCATCCAGGCAAGTCCGAAAAACGAAAACTTTATTCACTCAGTGAGACAAAGCAGATGGGGGGATGGAATAGCTGTGATTTACCAATAACATTTTTGCTGTACAAAGGTTGATCTGGGAGAGTTCTCAACATTTGAACATGTGGCCTTCACTCTCAAAGCAGAAATACCAGTGTTGATGTTAACAATCAACTGACCGCCAGAACAACTTCGAGCCTTCCTACCAGAATTCTCTGAAATACTGTCACTGACTGTCATCAAACATGATAAAATTGTTATAAACGGTGACCTAAACATTCACGTAAATAATAATGCTGACAAGAACGCTATGGAATTTACAAACATTCTGCATATCTTTGACCTGACTCAAAGTCTCACAACAAACACATAAACACGGAAATAGATTGAGTGATAAAAAAGGATTACATTTGTCTCCCTCAGACCACTACTGTGTATTTTATGATGTACACGCCTGTCTGAAACCAGGAACAAGGTACAAAATGTAGTCAGAAAATGATACCTAAATGGAGCAGCAGAGTGAAACCTTTCTAAGTGCACTTGACTTCAGTACAAGCAACAAAGTGCATGAGATGGTAAATAAACTAAATAACAATCTGACAAATGCTCTAGACAATGGAGCCCCAATTCAGGTAAAAGAGGTTAGGAGAGAAAGCATCACCATGGATGAATATCTTTGTTCATGAATCAAAAAGAGCAAATAGGACAGTTGAAAAAAAATTGAGAAACTGGACTTTAGGTCATTCTTAGTATACAAAAAATCTTTAACGACCTACAATAACACTGTACGTGCATCAAGAAAGAACCACTTTTCCAGGATCATTATAGAAAGTGGAAATAACCCTAGAATATTATTTTTATCCATAGACAAACTGCTAAACCCTGCCCCTATCCCTAAATGGACAAGTCAAACATCTGAAACTAAGTTTGCTACTTTTTTTAATAACAAAATTACAACCAGCAAAGCCAGCATTACTACAACATTTACATTTTAGTCATTTGTCATTTATCCAGAGTGACTTACAGTAAATACATAAATACATGGACATTCCCCCAGAGCAACTTAAGGTAAAGATCCTTGCCCAAGGATGATATTTGGCACAGTCGGGAATTGAACCGACAACCTTCCTACTTCAAGGGTAAATCCCATTTCTCTGTCTTACCCCTTACCCTTAGTTTTGCACGTTCATGTGAGAGTAAGGGCTATCCCAATTCTCATTTTGATCTAGGGGTAGGGCTAAGGGGAAGGGGTGGATACCCCTTAAAACCAAGCATTTTCGAGAGCTTACTTGAAACCAAGGGGTACCCAGAATACACTGCGCAACCGGCAACAATGGCAGCCAGATCATCAAGAGAGTCCAATAAATGTATTTTTGGCTTAAATGATTGACTTAGAAATTACGACCAACTTGTTTTGTGCTCTACACATTCCTGTACATATATTTGCAACCATGTTCTTAATTGAAACGTTTTTAAAAATCGCTAGTTTCATTACATTGCTGTTGTGAACAACATTCCCGCATTTCAATGACTAGCCTTGAATGGACACCGTATATGTCTAGAGTTTTAACTAAACTACATTAGCAGCGGATTTCGTTTGATATCTTTAAGTTTGTGATCAACACTTGTCGCCTCTGGTGATGTATCAGCCAGCTAGCGACGATGTATGATAACGTAACTGAAACCAAGTGGTGTCTCATTTAATAGGGGTATGTTTTCAACCCTATCCCTTACCACTCGGTTTCGAGGGACAAGGGCTAGGGTTAAGACAAAGGGGTAGGGGTAGGGGAAGGGGTAAGACAGAGAAATGGGATTCACCCCAAGTCTGACTCCCTAACCATTGAGCCATCACTGCGCCCAAAAAACTAATATAAACTTTCCAAGCAAACCTTATACAAAGCACATGAAGACATTTAACAGCATTGCTACTGACTGTCTGCGAAAGATTGTGAGACTAAACCAACAACCTGCGCTATTGACCCTATCTTGACCACTTTTCTGAAAAAAAGCTAAGAGCATCTAATGCCCTGATCTAAATATTATAAATACATCTCTTGAAACTGGGATTGTCCCAAATGCGTACAAAACTGCTTTTATAAAGCCACTTCTTAAGAACCCACAACTAGACTCTGAGGTACTAACCAACTATAGACCAATATCAAACATCACATTTCTAAGTAAGGTGCTTCAGAAAGCATTTTTTCCTAACTGAACACATTTCTATATGACAACATTCTAGAAAAATTTTAGTCAGGTTTTAGAGCAAATCATAGCACAGAAACAGCCCTGACCAAAATGGTAAACGATTTAAGACTTAGCATGGATGCTGTAATGATTACAACTCTAATGGCACAGGGTTGTAATTCACAATAGTATTTATTAAAGAATAATAAGGTTTCATAAACATAGGTCAGGTCAGCAAGGTTTAGAACACAATTGCAGATTCTATGGATTAACAGAGGCCAGGCACGTTTCCGTACACAAGATGTCTCAGAATACCAATATAAGTTTTCAGGGAGTAACAGAGACCAGGCAGGTTTTGATACACAGACAGTTCCAATATTACAATACCAGGTTCCAGGGAGATTCGGGTGGTAGGCAAGGTTTGAAACACAGACAGGCTCTGGGCAAAGGTACAGAAGGGCAGATCCAAAACTTGGTAAAAAGGCAAAAGCAGGTTAGGTCAGGAAACTTCATATACAGATTAGAATGCAGTACACAGTACGTCGATTGAAACGAACAATACCTCACAATGGGCATCTTCTTCTTCTTTGATCTCACAAGGGGCTGAACAAACAGACAGGACCATATACTGACAGATAACAAGAAACAGTTGTTCTGAATTTAGGTGATCGGGATCTGGGCTTGAGGGATGCATTCATGGGATTCAGAGTGATCATGGGCCTCTTGGCTGCATCTCTGGTCAGTCTTCTTCTTGTATAAGCTGAAAGTTTAGAGGGACTGCCGGATCTTGGTAGATTTGCAGTGGTCTGATACTCCGTCCATTTCAATATTATCACTTGCACAGTGCTCCTTGGGATGTTTAAAGCTTGGGAAATCTTTCTGTATCCAAATCCGGCTTTAAACTTCTCCACAACAGTATCTCGGACCTGCCTGGTGTGTTCATTGTTCTTCATGATGCTCTCTGTGCTTTCAACGGACCTCTGAGACTATCACAGAGCAGGTGCATTTATACGGAGACTTGATTACACACAGGTGGATTCTTTTTATCATCATTAGTCATTTAGGTCAACATTGGATCATTCAGAGATCCTCACTGAACTTCTGGAGAGAGTTTGCTGCACTGAAAGTAAAGGGGCTGAAT
>JACXGM010030106.1:0-13511 GCA_016801145.1 Umbra pygmaea
TATTATACTGTATCTAAGGTGGAGGTTACCTGGCCACAGCTTTTTATTATACTGTATCTAAGGTGGAGGTTACCTGGCCACAGCTTTATATTATACTGTATCTAAGGTGGAGGTTACCTGGCCACAGCTGCAGCAGGTAGTGTAGCACCTCGATGTGCTTCTTGAAGTGCAGGGCACTGGCCAGCTCTTCCGAGTCGATGAAAACACGGTTGCTATGGCAGTTGGCCTCCTGCCGTTGGCTGAGAAGGACGGGGCCGAAGCACACGGCCAGGTTCTGACAAGTCATCTTGTTTACCTGGTGGTGTGACGCCACCAGTTTCAGATGGTCCAGCAGCCTCCGCAGGGTCAACTAGGGTCACAGAGACAGAGAGCATGCTGGGTAAGTGTGGATTACTAACTTTTTTGATATTGAACATACAAAACATGTTTCCTTCCTTTTTTGTATGTTCAATATTAAAGAAAATACGTAAAAAACTGTTATTGTTTTTTTTGGAATGGTGACAGAGACCCGTTTTTAAATATCCTCTTCATATGGGAGGAGACTGAATAAGTGCCCGTTTACATTACGAGAGCTTTCAGCCACATACACTAGACGAATCGAGAAAAACTTTAGACAAGACCTCCCGAGGTAGCATACAGGAGGTTTTTGAAAAAGCACACCTGGGGCTTTGCAAATGTAAATGTGAGTCTCCACGTGTAGATGATTGGACTGGTCTGGGTTCTACGCTAAGTGTTCACACATCTGGTTCAGACGTCTCGAAGGACATTCCATGACACACACACAAACATGCAATTGCCATTACGAGACATAATAATGTAAAAAAACTGTATGTAAATTATTATTTACATTATGAGAACTATACATTTTTCCTTTTGACAACTTTCACAGTCCAAATAGGCCCTAAATAACAGCCAATCAAATGCAAGGACTCATCCTATAATGTTCAGGTGTACGGAGGAATAAAACCATCAACACTGGTGTGACTGGTTCAGTGTGTCAGAATGTGCAGTGTATATTTTGTAATTCGGACTAAAAGAATTCAACACAGTTGGTGACAAAAGCTTTCAAAATCCATTTGAGCCAACTGCTGATATAAAAAGGCCCAACCAAATAAATAGTATTGATTAGGTGCTGATGAACGATCTATTACCCTCTCCACTTCCGGCAGCTTCTCCAGGAGGCTGACGGTATATTCTGTATCTGCCGGGTCGTTCTCACAGCCTCCTGCTCCAATACGCAGAGGTCTCTTAGCCATGGAGTCCAACACAGCCTCATACAGTTGCTTAGTGATTAGGGGGTAAGGCAGCTCACGCAGGTAGTCCTTCAGCACTCCTGGGGAAGGAGAGGGGAAGTAGCATGAAAAACCCTGAATGAAATGCTCTCTGGACCTGAAAAACCCTGAATGAAATGCTCTCTGGACCTGAATAAACGCTCATCAGCTAGGATTCTGATATCATTCCCGCTGTTGAAAAAGGGGAATATACCTCTTAAATACCTCTTATGTTCTTGACGAGACAGCTTAAATAACTGACGTATCGCTAACAATATCATCTTATAAATAGTCGTTATTGAGAAATCAAAGGCTTTTCTTCTGCTTGTCTTTTATACAGCAGACCTGGCAAACATTCTGCTTTTACGAGCCATTGTTGTATTGGGCTCCGTTCTGAAGGAGGTGGGACGTTCTCACTTCTGTAATGGTGTTGGCGTTCACACCTGTAACTCCAGCCACAAATCTAGCCTTCACCAGGCTCAGACAAAAGAGACAAGCAGACATGAAACCCACACTGTCTCCACTAAGCCCCCGAAAAAGGATTGCAGTCTTTTCTTGTCATCAAGGGGGAGTTTGAAAAATAACAAATAGGTATATAAAGAAGAAAAACGTGTCTATTCTAAGAGGAAAGGATTAGTAATGTTTTTCTTTGCATAACTAGCTATCAGTTTTCAGAGCAGTGCAGTGCTTTGTCCATGTGGTTGTTAGCTGGTTCATTCAGTAAGTGCAATACAAAGGCAAATTCAGTTCAGTTTGAAAATAATGTTTAAGTAAAAACATTAAAAAAAGCTTCTAAATCAAGGGAATCAAGAGAACCTAGGAATTAGTCCCCCAAATTGGTGGAAACTACAGTATTGACACTTAAATCTGAACGTCTTATTCTGATGCATAGGTTGTCATCTTCCGTCCCCACAGGCAAAGATTGCAGGATGAGACTGAGCCAACATTCTAATGGCAGTTCCTTTTTCAGTTCCAAAAAACGTCGGATGTTGTGAGCAGGAGCAAATGTGTTTTTTTCACACTTTAAAAAAATAAATACACACATTCAATTGACTGAATAGTTCTTCAATAAGAGAAACATGCTAGAACGGGCCAACATTGCCCAATAGGATCTTGTTAGCTTACTCTGCTAATCGCAACACCGTTCCTCGTTTCTGCCCAATTGGCTTCATATGAAACAACAGCTTGTGGAATATCTTGGTTTAGTTATACACATCTTTCGTATTAATACACAGGCTGCCATAGGAATTTGAATTTTTTATATGTACTCCATTCCAATTCTTAATTCTACTGAGCAAAAAAGACAGTGGTTGATTTCCAGTAAATTTTATTAAAAGTAGGAATATGCAGGCCTCCCCGAATGACTATGGATTATGCATAAGCATAAACAACTTGTTTAAAGATATATAATTACTATTGGATGTTGATGGACTGAAAGACTCTATGAAACACTGCTCCTCAAACTAAGACCGAAAAACGAGCACAAGTTGAATCTGCTCAGCTGGGTCCGTTCCTCCTACCAGCTTTAGAGGAGCAATGAATCTATGTTCACTGTTTAATACCATCCAATCCTGTTGTCCACTTAAGGAATTAACTAAATGCTGCTTATTCTATTTCAGACTGCCTGGTTCCATCACCATCCATGCTACCTGCCAATTCAGCCTGAAACAGGGTGCTTTTCCCCTGCATTTTCATTTAGGTATAAAACAGGCTTTTCCTCCCTGGGAATGAACCAGGTATGATTCTAATGTATTCTTCTACTTCCAGAGCATGCGGTCTGACAGGAATGTAGTAGGTGGACTCCTGTTGACAGAGGGATATAGATGTAGTTCACCGTTGAAAAGCCCCAATGACCCTAAGGCTATACTATTTGACTCATAACAGCAGAGACTGGCAGAGTAATCCAACTTAACTATATTGGCAACAGCATAGTACACAGTTACAGTATCAACATCAACAAAGGCTATCAACGACAGCTACACTAGGTGGTCATTTACCAAGCTAATCTCAAAATGTTATAATAATAATATAATAGTAATGGTCGACAGGTACGGAATGTGACTTAGATTTCCACATGTTCTTTTCATTCCAGTGAACACTCAAAATGATTTTCTTTGCAACATCACTTCTGACGTAAAATACTGACTGTCCCTCTCCCGTCAAAAGTCTGTCACATTATGAGTGTGAACAGAGCCCCTACGTGAGTGTTCAGCATGTCTCAACACACACAGTGGAGGAGAGGCTACAGTCTGCATTCCAACAGCGCGCACACGCACGCACACGCACACGCACGCACACGCACACGCACACGCACACACACACACACACACACACACACACACACACACACACACACACAAATCAGCTGGGTCAAGCTATCAGGGTCTGTCTGTCTCTCTCACCATTCAATTTCAAGGCTTAATTATTAAAGAAAATCTTATTTACATTGCAAAAGCAAGTAGAAAATAAGAAAGGTATAATAAATGTAGGTAAACACTTAACATAATATGTTCAAACAGAATATTCATTGTTCTAATAATATCTACATTTAGTTTTGATAATGTGAACACAGTAATGAGGCTGTAGGTTTGTATCATGTCGGGTCAGTCACAGTGGTCTGGCATTTTGCCACAGTGGATCCTGTGATGTAGAAAGAGCTCAGTAATCTGGTTGATTCTTTCCAGGTTCAAATAGTCCTTCTGTTTTGATTCCGTTGGTTCTGTGTTGTTCTCCTGGGGCTTTATGGACTCTGTTTTGAACTTAACTGAGACCTAAAAAAGCAATCCTAGGACTCTCTAAGGGTGGTTTTGAAAGGCTTAATATATTATACATTTTCTGGATTTTAATAATTGGTCGGGTATATGTTTATTTTCTGCTCGGCACATATTTTTGTGGAGCTTCAGTTGGTTGTTATGGCTTATTGGTTGGTATGTGGACCACAGACTATCATGTCTGTCTTCCTCTTTCTCCCAGGTAGGCCTACATGCCTAGATAAAAACAGCAGATATGAAAACAAAATATTGGTTCAGGGATCCTGGCAAAAGACACCATTGTCCCAAGTTACCCAGGAATACGTGAGATCAACGTGGGGAGAGTTTTCAGCCTCCTAGCCTCGACAACTGCAGTCTTAGTGCTGATTCATTCCAAGTTCATGACTAACCTTTTCAAAAAAGCAGCAATGGTCTTGTTTACTTGTTTGTATAATTTCCCCCACTTTGCTTAGGTGTAGATATCAAAGTTATTTATTTACCGTAAGATGATGAGAGACAAAATAGAAATGCACGTTTTAGATTGTAGACTGGAATACTCCATTAGACAAGCTGATTGACAGATTGATACCTTGTATCTGAACATCATTAAGCACAACCTGAACATGAGCGATTAGCCCTCACCACAACAAGTAGCTACTTCGACTTCTTCTAGTCCTTCCTTTGCTGAATAACAGAGATGTTATGCAGAGGAAGCATGGTTCTGTAATGATGTAATGTTTAAAATGCTATATATCTAATTACATGTGTGTTTTGTTATTCAACGGAGCACAAAACGTGCTTATAAGTGCTCCATTCCCACTGCTTAATAACCTCTTCAAGTGTTAACACACCCATACACACATGCCACTATTCTATGTACCTTTCTCAAATAATTTTACTAGAATCACTAGTCTCTCTGTCTGTGAGTGACTGAGTGGTAGCATGTGTGCGTGTGTGTGTGTGAGCAGAGAGAATGCAGCCATTATGTGTGGGGTAAATAATTAGCCTGCTACAGTCGTGTACAGCTAACCTCGTGGGGACCAGAAAACATAAAAATCCATGTTACCTAACCTTAACCTTAACTCTAACCTTAGCCCTAGCCTTAACCTAACCCTTACCTTAAGCTAGCTCTAACCTTACACGCACACTCAACTTAACCTTAACCTCAATAATGTAACTTTTATGCCTAAACGTAACCTTCCTTAAATGCCTAAATTTAACCCTAAACCTAACCTGGAATGCCTGAACCTGAAAGTACCCTAAATTGAAACCTTAAACCTAGTTGTAGCCTTAGCCCTAAAAATAACTGCAAGTCAGAAATTGACTTTGTCCTTATGGGGACTGGCAAAAAGTCCTAATATGAGCTTTTTACTATCCTTGTGTAGACTTATAGTCCTAATACAATCTGTTAAACCGAAACACACACACACACACACACACACACACACACACACACACACACACACACACACACACACACACACACACACACACACACACACACACACACACACACACACACACACACACACACACAAGGTCATGCTCATGGGTAAACAGGTGTCCTTCCTCTGCAGGTGTTCCCATATTATAACAGCCCGTCTGTCAGGCAACAAACATGTCAGAAAAGGACTGTTGTTGATCAGGGACGTTATATTTGGTTTTTAATGTAGTTGCGATGGTATTTTTCAAAAGTGTAATCACAGACATGCCATTTTAAAATGTCTCTACATGCTGTTTCTACAGCAGAATAGACTTATGTTGAATTTCTATAGTAATCAGGAAACACTAACACATTGATAAACTACGCGACCCATAACG
This sequence comes from Umbra pygmaea, assembly GCA_016801145.1. Taxonomy (NCBI): domain Eukaryota; kingdom Metazoa; phylum Chordata; class Actinopteri; order Esociformes; family Umbridae; genus Umbra; species Umbra pygmaea. The sequence continues at coordinate 5,843 of JACXGM010030106.1, forward strand.
CAATGGGGCAATGCTCCAACACCTTTGACCTCTTGTTTAAATAAAACTACAGGTCACTGCAGTGATTGCTTGGTCCCGCCCTAAAGGAACAGATAGGGGCTTGTTCTTCCATACCAAAACCAAACAACCCCACTTTAGAGCAGAACCACAAACTCCCCTCTCCGTTCGTTCGTACATCCAAACCGCTAGAGTGGGCCAGAGAGGCCCCTGACCCAGTGCAGGCCTTGGTGTTGCCTGCTGCTCTCTCTGACACCCGCCCACTAACACCAAGCCAGGGCTGGAGGTCTTTGTAAAGCCGGCCGCCTGCCTCCTGGTCGGCACAGAGTTCAGCTAATCCACCATGCTTGAGTGAGCCAAATACCATCTGTGTTTGTTCGGCAACAAAGAGGGCACTTGTTAATGACTTTCCATGTCTTCGCTGCATGGGGGGGTCACAGTGGACTGGAACTAGCCCACATGACAAACAAGTCAAGTCAGCTAGCTGAGCTACAAACTGGGCTCTGTGTGCCTATTAACAAAGCGAAAAGGGAGTCTAGGTACACTAGTATCAGAGGCAGGTTCAGTCTTTAGTGATGACTTTTGATGAGGCAACAATAGCAGTGTAAAACACTGGCGTTCCTTTCACTGACAGCTGGGACATGACACTGATCTAGCATCAGCCCATATTCTGCTCTGTTCCATTAACAACACACCAATGAGACGACTTGTTGTGTGGGTTTCCTGCCAAGCAGAAGGTCAATAGTATCTTCTCATATCATTCTCCAGAAATGTCCAGCCAGGTGGTGCAACAAAACGATCCATTCACAACTATTCTTGAAGCTGTGTTACATGGGCTAGCAATAAATAACACTCTCAAAGGAGACGTTTAAAAGGGCAGATGTTGTGACTGACCTAGTGAAACTGTCAACGGCGTCCAGGTGTTTAGCGTCGTGTTAACTAAGCAAGACCGGCACAGTCATAGGTTAGGCCTGCCTGGTGAACTGAAACACACAACCGTGGCTACAGTTGAGAAGAGCAGCTTGCCCCTCTGTCTGTGATTCTGAAGGGAGGAGTAAATGGAGGGAGGGTCTGCGGACCCTGGGTCCTGCCAATGTCCCTCTCCCTGGAGTCCATAAGGTCTAAGGGAGCTCCTACAGCCATCTACATCCTGTCCTCCCTGATTTATGTCCCATACCAGCTGCCATACTAATTCAATTACAAAACAGATCTGTACACTGTAAAAAAGATCTGTGAAAAAACAGTAAAAACATACTGGTAATTCGCTACCAGTACTTTTTCTATTATTTTATGGACATTTCCTTCAAGACAATAACAGAAAATACTTTGTGAACACAGTAAATGTCCGTTAACACACAGATCTGATATTACTTTTAACGGACATCTACTGTGTTTATAAAGTATTTTCTGTATTGTCTTGAAGGAAAAGTCTGTAAAATAATAGAAAAAGTACTGGCAGCAAATTACCAATACTTTTTACTGTTTTTTCACAGATCTTTTATTACAGTGTACAATCTAAACTCCTGTTGTCATCAATGTTAACCTACGTAAAGTTGGAATGTACATGGCAAATGTTTAAACAATGTTGTACTTAAAATGTGTTATTCTAATGTAAACAGTAAAATTCTGCTGATTATTCAGCTGAAATCTGCATTAGCTAAGTAAATTCAGTTGTACAGTTTTTCATTCGGATCATCACAATCTTGATTGGCCTGTTCTTTGTGGAGATGGTAACTGTCTGGGATCATGGTTTAAAACAAAAAGAGGCCAGGCGGTGCACATGTTTTGCAAGCTTTGGATTGAACTTTGACCTTGGCTAATCCTTTTCACTACCTCTGCCTTTTAAATTAGCCCTGTGACAAGCTGGCCTTCGCCGCCTCCTCTTAGCTCATCCGGTTGGCGTGTGTTTTAGCCAGCCTCTGTGTCTCTCTCTGGCTGGCCTGACTCAAACCGCCGAGCCCCATACCCAGTCTATCGGCCCAACCCATCCACCCCTCCCCCGGCCCTCCCTGCCCACTTCAGCAGCCCATCTGCAACAGCCACACGCTCGGCAGAACAAATTTAGACAGCAAGCAAAAACCAACAAACCACGCTGGTGCCCAACCTTTTTTCTAAGCCACTCAACTGTTAACTGTGTTCTTTGCCCTGCCATGCAACTGCATTTGGATCAAAGCAGGCATGATACGAGGACGCCTATATGGGCCTCTTCTTAAAACCAACAACAGCTCCCACATTTCAGATGGTCTTCCTCATTTTAGTGGGAGAAAATAAATCTAAGAGCAAGTACATTTAATTTATAGTAGCTCTTCTAGGATTTTGGTGGACTTAATATCCAGGCTAAGCAGACTTTTGTAGTCAACATATAATTGGTGGATTAAATCAGCCATTTTAATCAGGCAAATATCCATCTGCAGGCTGCACTGTGCTCACATATGGATAAACAAAGGAGAAAGTTGGACGTTTACTCTAGTCCACACATGTCCAGGCAGAACATGAACAAATATTTAGCGAGTGAAGAAGCTTATCCTGTATTGTTTGTCACTGATACTGATTGTGGAATTACAGTATTTTTAGCAAAGTGAAACTCTTTTTGCAGCACTCATTTACTTGTTTCAATTTCAAAATACACAGAGCTGGTAAATTCTGCCTAGCGCAAGGTTAGACTTAAGTACCAAAACAACAATGTAAATGGTCTCATTCTCATTACTTGCTATTAGGCCAATTTCAATTAGAAGTGACAGAGAAGCCTACAAAAGCAATGCAGTTTGCGTTTTACACACATGCAATTTGAATAATATCCCTTCTTATTTAAGGATGGAAAAAAACGTTGGCCAAGAAAAGAATCTATAAAACTGTACCCATCCCAAACACGGTAACATCTGTAACAAAACAGGTTGAACTAACTACAGTTACATCTGTAACAACTCAGGCTGAACTAACTACAGTTACATCTGTAACAACTCAGGCTGAACTAACTAGTTACACCTGTAACAACTCAGGTTGAACTAACTACAGTTACATCTGTAACAACTCAGGCTGAACTAACTACAGTTACACCTGTAACAACTCAGGCTGAACTAACTAGTTACATCTGTAACAACTCAGGTTGAACTAACTACAGTTACATCTGTAACAACTCAGGTTGAACTAACTACAGTTACATCTGTAACAACTCAGGCTGAACTAACTACAGTTACATCTGTAACAACTCAGGCTAAACAAACTACAGTTACATCTGTAACAACTAGTGTTGCACGGTGCACCGATACTTCAAAAGTATCGCGATTCTCGAAGATTTAAAACGTCACGATTCCTAAATTTATTAGTATCGATACTTTTAAGGATGACCAAGTTCCAGATTTGTAAGAGACGTATGTTCGTGTGTGCGCAACGCACGCTTCCAGTGCCTCCCTGTGTTTTTTCTCCTCACGCAAGCAGCAAAGATGCTGCAGCTGTCATGTGACAAACAAACACTACAGCGAGATGGCTGCATGTGTGTACAAGTGCTACTGTGGCCGCCGGTCCACGACTAGTAGAAAAAGGTTACGCGAGGAGTGAAATATGGAAGTACTTTGCCTACCTTGCTGACAATGAGGGCAAAGCTACCTATAAGTCGAGACCTGTTTGTCGTCAGTGCAACAAACAAATGCAAACAAAGTGAGCCAACACCTCGAACCTTTCGAAACACTTGGCCGACAAGCACGCCGAATTGTACAAGGAGTTTAAAGACCGACAGGTTAGTATGTGAAAGATAACATGATCCCGTTCATGCCCTTAAGTCAAATGAGGAGGCTATGGTTTATTTTGTGACAAGTCACTATTTTGCACCACCGTAGTTTGTCGAGGCTATCTAGAGAAATAGTAGTCTAACTATGGGCATTATCCTCATCAATAGCCTGCATACGGCTAATTCAACATCTCTGAAAACGCAGATTTCAAAGATAACCTTAATAATTTGCAAGCTGTTAAAATAAAGCATACAAAACATAATCTAAAATGATCTATAGGCTATATGATTATAATCAGAGCATGTATGGATTGGCCGATACCACTTTTAATGGAACGAGTACAAGTACAGAGTATTTCAATTTGGGTACTTGCTGATACAAGTACCGATACAAGTACTTTTAAGAACTATGCCAAATGTCAGATTTATCAAGCTAAAATCAGCTATTTCTTAGATGTTGATCAGCCAATTCAAATATAGAAAAGTAAATATTCCTACATATCCAGAAGAACATAATTTCCATTGCAGTTCAAGAATGTGTCATATTTATTACAGATGTCAATAGTTTATGTCTCCTTCATAGCTAAAGTGAGAGAAACGCGAACCCAATACGTTTGTCTTCGAATTTGCCCTAAGCATTGTAAACCTTTTTTTTGTAAGATTAGAATGTCTGTTTGAAGTGACTTTCTCCAAAACAGGGAATGACCTAATCATATATTATATATATTATATATATTAATCATATAACCAGAAGTTTTGCAAACTACCGATATTTGTCCATCCTGAAGGTGGCTTTCATAGGCTAGGTCCGGGGCGTTCCTCATGCCGTTTTCTGCAGTTACAGTATGCACCGAATAGCCTAATAACTTCCATCCTTCGTTTGTTCCTGTACTTAAATGTGCACATTTCCTTGAGGATTCAAATATTTTTTTACCTATAATTTTACAAATATTAGGCTACATGAAAATGGCAATATGAAAAACGATTTTGTATCTCGCCATTTGAACTCTATTGGACAAATGCTGAGGAGGACATTGCTCAGCTGACCCCCTTCTTACAAACAAACAGAGTACAAAGATAGGCTCATGGAACATTAGAACCATGTACCAATCCCTAAGAGCAGGTGCATTTGTCAGTGACTTATTTAGATTAGGTTGTTATATGATTACAATGTTGTCCTGGTTTTAAAATAAAGCACAGCAATGATATTTGAGAGTGTTTCTCCGTTTTCAGGAAAAGTATCGAAAAAGTATTGAAATCGCAATTCTTTACTTGGTATCGGTATCGAAACAATAATTTTGGTATCGTGACAACACTAGTAACAACTCAGGCTGAACTAACTACAGTTATATCTGTAACACCTCAGGATGAACTAACTACAGTTACATCTGTAACACCTCAGGCTGAACTAACTACAGTTACATCTGTAACACCTCAGGCTGAACTAACTACAGTTACATCTGTAACACCTCAGGCTGAACTAACTACAGTTACATCTGTAACACCTCAGGCGACCAGGTGAAGGAATGCAGGATGGAAGTGCTGGAGATGGAATGAGGTTGGCCAGTCCAGAGGTGCTGAAGGACACACGTTTAACAGCTACAAACTCAACTGTTAAAAGCTCACAGTCACAGAGCTCAGAGTATTGGTAGGCTGATGGAGTGCAGTAATGATAATAAAGAGTAAAGAGTGAAGAAATAATGAGTAATAAAGTCTAAGTGCTCTACCTAGAAACACAGAGTAATAGTGACAATGCTACAGTAGGACATTCACATTACAGACGCATGATAAATTATATCAAATGTAAGCAAACATAAAGAAGATGCAAAGGCAGATAACCTAGCTCATATATTAGCACAACTACATAGTCACAAAACTACCTTAAGGCTATTTTGAAACTGTATTATTCACGGTAATGAGCATGTCTATGCTAAGAAAACTGTAATTTTTCCAATAAACTTTAATTTCCCTGGTGTAGTGTACTGTAATCTATCATTGGTACTTATTGTATTTCTACAAATTTGGGGTCTTCTAGGCACCAGGGGCCCTAGGGGATTGCTTAAGTGTCTTGTGATGTGGGCTGGCCCAGTGTGTGTGTGTGTGTGTGTGTGTTAGTCCGTATGTACATATGCGAGTGTGTGTGTGTGCCAGGGGTGGTCAGAGACAGTTGCATGCCTAAACCTGGAGGAAAGGAATGAAGGAATGACCTAAATGCACACTGTCCTGGAGGGTTTCTTGGTGCTAGAGCGCTCCCCTCACTCATACTAAAGCATGCTGCCTGGAACGCATTTACTACAAACAAATAAACATCGACATAATCACACACGCACACAAAGGCAGGCGCGCGTGCACGCAAACACACAAAAACATGTATAGGGTTGGATCCCATGCGTCTCAAACACAGAAGGCTTTCGTAGGTGTTAGGGTCTGAAATGTTACCTGTGATGACATTGATGTCAGGGTAGGTGTTCTCACAGAGCTCCACTCCCAGGCTGTCCCGCTCAAATGCCTCACGCAGCTCCTTCTTCACTGCTGCTGAGCCACAGAGACGGTAAAGGCCCACAACCTGCAGAGACACACAACAAAATGTTTAACACTGAGGTAACACACATGAATAAAATAAACAGTCAAAAACTACAGCCAAGGACCCACCAAGGTCATTTTTACCTGTCCTATACACTAAATGCGCGCCTGCATCTGACAATGGCTTTGTGTTTATCTTACGTTTTGCCAATTCAGAATGCAAGGTACCTAATCAATAGCATTCATAATAAAGAATTGTTGGCAATGAATTGCATTTTTCATTAGTAAGGTATGTGGACTCAGCAAAAAAAAACGATTTAAAAAGAATGATGACAGAGGTTTAAAATATCCAGTTTGCAGCAAAATGTGAAAAGCAGAACGCACGCTGAACATGCAAAATGTGAAGAAATAATATGGAGGTCTCAGCACAATCAATTAAACTGAAGAATGTCTTTGTCTGCTATTCAAAGAGCTTATTTGGAATTTATTACGTGGCATCAGTTATGTTCTTTTTTCTGTCCCCCCCACAACTACACTGCTTGTGCAACATGAAAGACTTTAGTCGGTACACGCACTGATGGATTACACATTCAACAAATATAATTCTGCGATTGAACTCACAGGCACCCCATCTGCACACAAAGAGTTGCTGGAAAGCGAAGTAGGAAGGTACGTTAGTCCAACTTATCTACTCCCTTATCCCGGGCACCACTGTACAAATTTGCTCTGCCTCGTGCTGGACCTCCAGTAAAAGATGGAGAAGTCATAGCCAGGACCAAACCTATGGCCATCCTTAAGTAGTTGTCTTGCAAATAAGTGAGTTCAATGCATGGTGGAGTTTCGCAATAACCTAATAGCAATATGACCATATATCCATGTAATCAACAACTATGAATGAAGACTGTCATGACTATGAAAAACCATAACTACCTTTTCTTATATTTGTTTGAAACTAAATGCTGACTGAAGATGGTACACACCAGATAGCTAATACCCATTGGGTTTTACTGCCAACTGGCTGCTCAAAACAGAAGATTACTTAATCAAATAGTTTAATAATACAGCTTTTAAACTTCGGCCAGCGAACAGCAGTCTCAGTTAGTGCAGCCTCTATTGTACCGTTACTAGCCACACAGATGTCAACATAGATCACTAGTCACACAGATGTCTAAATAGGTCACTACTCACACAGATGTATACATAGGTCACTAGCCACACAGATGTATACATAGGTCACTAGTCACACAGATGTATATAGGTCACTAGTCACACAGATGTCTACATAGGTCACTAGTCACACAGATGTATACATAGGTCACTAGTCACACAGATGTCTACATAGGTCACTAGTCACACAGATTTCTACATATGTCACTACTCACACAGATGTATACATAGGTCACTAGTCACACAGATGTATAG
>JACXGM010030107.1:0-13410 GCA_016801145.1 Umbra pygmaea
GGATATCATTGCCAGAATGTTAACCTACTCTCTAAGCTAAATTTAACGAGCCCTTTAGCTTTAACCAACATTAGTTAACATGTTAGCTAACGCTAGGTTTGCTGCTGTTGTGTTGGGTCTTTGAGCTCCCCAACTTTATTTTTTGTCAGTTTACAACAAAGTTGAACATAGCGCCCCAACAAGCAACTTTAATTAATTTGGTTTTTATCTTTCATGTAGCATTTTATGAACGGATAACCTACCCAAGAGCATGACTGGTCAACAAGGCTGTGCTGATTGCGTTTGAGGTACAGGTCATGGTGTTTCTCAGATTTAGCTTGAGACCGTTAAGCATTAGCCTCGATAGTAGTCGTGTCCACTTCATTGCTTATTTTTATATTTTGAATATATACCTCCACTATATACTGTAACCCCTTTATGTAATGCTCCAAAAAAGGTAACTGACACGCACAGTATACCTTTTCTGTTATGGCAATCTGTTGCACTGGTCGGGTGTTTGACCATTTGTTTGTCGGACGTAGCAACATTAACTAAGGGGGGCGGGGCTCGGCGAAAGGCTAATTGGTGCGCATTGTGCATTCACGCGTTTGAAGGCAATTGGCGTCTGCAGCCCAAGTTAAAAAATCGGAGCTTTTGTGTCTGTTCGCGCCGCGTTAACCAATCAGGAGCCTGCTTGCTGCTGTCACATGATGAAGTGACGTTCCTTGCTGCTGACCCGTGAGGATGTCATGTGATATGATTTGAAATCCCGGATTTACTCAACATTCATTCAACGTGGAGGAACGCTAATATTGGCAGTGAGCAGTAAATAGTTTGTACATATTGTACATTTTTCATGTTGTACATTTTTCATTTATTGTTTGGCCTCAATATATTTTTTTGTAATATGACTAATATGACTGGTGTGGTTGTAATGCACAACAAAGCAAATATTTTATGACAACTTGATTTCAATATATGAGACATAATCATTTTGTATTTAATGCTATTCATTCCATATATAAATCTAGATTATATGAAACATTATTATTCTAATGTAAAGACAACCAACTTTAGTGTATAAGAACATAGTTTCTGTGTTGTTAGAATAAAATCACAGAACAGGTTAATTACTTTTGGATGCTGCCTCCATTTATCATAAAACCCCAAAAAATTACATATTATTTTACAGTAATAACCTGAACAAAGAAGTGGCACATTTGTCTTTGTGGAATGGATGATCGCAAGTAGGAGTCAGTCAAAGATCAGACAGGAATGCTGAGCTTTCCAAATTTCACAGACGAAGAGGAAAAATCTAAAATCTATCTATAATGTGTCTATGTTATACCTAAATCACTTGAAGTAGGTCAAATTAATTTACTATCTCGCTCATTAGGCAGCTTGCTCGGGAGAGCAGGGTAGGGGTAGCGCGCGTGTATATGGAAGTGTCCCGCTATGCGAGAGATACATTTGTGGAGTGAGTATTTGCTTGTCAACAAATGGTCTTTCACATTATAAACTCTTAAATAGGGAAGTTAAATTGCTTTTTGTCCATAATATTTTGTATAACAAAAGCCAGCTCCATGGTTTCCAAACATTTCTCTGCCAACAAGGAGAATGCCAGCTTTCTATTTGATCTCAGTCTGGTCTGCGAGGTGGCATTCATATTGTCGAAATAATAATGCAGACTTATTTTTCCAACTTCAAAAGTTGCTCTATGAATACGTTCTCAATTAGCGGAGGCTGTCAGATTTAGAATGTATAATTGATAGAGCCATGCTGTTATGAATTTAAAAGTCTGCATTGACAACCTGGATGTGCCCTCCCCTCTCCCCAGCACTACCAATTAACACCAAAATGACCGGGTAAAGGGAGTTCACACCTAAACAGTCATGAATTATTAAAAACAAGTAAAATGTATTCCTTATGGTCAATGGTTATTTATTATGTCCTTTACAGGTTTTAATTAAAACGGATGAACCAAGCCTTGTACTTTTACTTAGGACTTTTTACAATGCTAAACATTTGACACAAAATGTGTTAGAGCAATATTAACACATGAATTGTGCTGTCTCTTATTAATAGTTTTAAGAGTATGGTGATTTGTTTATGTCTCATTGGGGGAAAATGCCTGGCTCCGCCCCTGAGCAGGTGCGCACTCTCCCCTCCCAACACCTCAATTCAGCCTCAAACAAACAAGCGTCTATTTCGCTTCAAACACTCGCTTTATTCGTGCGTCCTATTTGCTTTGGACATGAGAGTGGATTCAAATTGTCCAAGCGTCCAACTAGCCGCGATAGAAACGAATTTCACGCTCAATTCGCGTTTGGTCTGAACGCAGCATCAGGCTACCTACATTGTTTTCACTTGCCCACATGATGCATGAGTAAAATATGGAATGGAAAACTGAGTACGGTTTGGAATGGACTAACATATGTCCACTACGTTCCAGGTTGTAACGTCCCTGTGGTGAGTCTGGAGGCCCTCAGTCCAGCTGAGGTGGTGTTCAGTAGCAGCAGTAGTAAGGACTATTTCTACTCCGCTCTACGACTGGTGCTGGAGATTCACCGTACAAAGGAGAGCGGAGATGTGGCAGTTTTCTTAGCTTCAGCTCAGGTAAAACATTTACACATTGACATTAGGTTTCATTTAGTTTCTTCGTTCTTTAGCAGGTTCAAGTCTACTAAATCCCCCTATTTTCCAGACTTCTATGAAATATTTAATGAAATAAAAAAGGATGAAAATGTATAGCTATGAAGTTATGAGACTGATAAATGTCTTCATAAGAGCTATTCCTTCTCTATGAGAACATCTCTCAGTGTGTCGTTTGTCCCACAGGAGGTGGTCTATGCCCAGGCGGTGCTCCAGAGGGAGGGAACCAGGCTAGGGGCAGACCTGGGGGCGCTGCTGCCCATCAACCTGTGTCCTGGGCAGGTTGGTGTACCCTCTCACCTGGGGGAGGAGACACGGGGCGTGGGTACAGGAAGAACCAGGAGCCGGAGGGTGTTCCTCTCTACCCGTCAGGGTGAGGACCTCTTCTGGGCGGTGGAGTCTGTCAGCTTTGTCATCGACGCTGGAGTGGAGAAGCGATATGTGAGTTCAACCCTAGTGAGCGCCTCTGGTATCTTCCCGTATCGTGCACTTAGAAAGAGCATTGCACTTTAAATGGCAGTGGTTTTAGGTTCGATTCCCACAGATGACCAAGTATGTATGCGCTCATGACTGTCAGTTTCTCTGGATAAGATGACATCAATTGAAAATCAAAGAAGTCCATATTTTACGTGTACACATTGGAATAGTGATAGACCACGGTCATAGAAATCCTTTTAGGATAACTGTTGTATAGAGAGATCTTAAGTTGTTCAAAATCAGATGTTATATGGAATGTTATGACTGACCTCTGCCAGGTGTATAACCCCAGGATAAGGGCCAACTCTGAAGTCCTGGGACCCATCAGCAGATCACAGGCAGAGACCAGGAGACAGCTCACTGGATCAACAGGTACCTCATGTCCCCCTAACTGGTGATCACATGCCCATATAGTTACATTTCAGGATGTTATTTAGACAGCAGTTACATTTCAGGATATTTTTTATACAAAAGTTACAAATCAAAATGTTTTTAGACAATAGATGCGTATCGGAATATTATATAGTCCATATAAAGTATTAATATTACTGTATTCAGTCACAATCCTCCTTGTTTGGTAAAACTGTCTGTTTTTCTAGGAAAGTGTTTCTGCCTGTACCCTGAGGAGACCCAGCTCCCCGTGGAGACGTGTCCTCAGATCCTGGAGAGCAACCTGACGTGCACCGTGCTGTTTCTTAAGAGGATGGAGATAGCAGGCCTGAGACACTGTGACTTCATCACTAGACCGGGTAAGACAAACACAGCAGGCCTGAGACACTGACTTCATCACTAGACCACAAACACAGCGGCTCTTTTCACACAGGCTGCCCAATTCTGATCTCTTTTTTTGTCCGGAATAATTCTTCTTCTGACTGATTAATCAGATGGAATAAATCCCTTACGATTTTTGGAAAAGAGACATCAGATTTGGGCTGCTTGTGTAAATGCAGCCCTATGATCTCCTCTGTAACTGTTTGATCTGCTGGGTAAAGGCAAACATGCTCTTTCAGATGAGGTGTGGACACCGAAAACCGCACTGATTGTAGGTGCTTGTGCTAAGTTGGCATCCAGTTTACTTCCAATCACCATAACTCACATCAAGTTGTGTTTTTTGGACCACCCACATTGTTAGCGTCTAGCGACTCCGGTAGAAACCAATCAGACTCCAGACAGTAGTTGCTACCTCAGAGAGGTGCTAATTGCTCTCGCGTCTGAGCGCAGACTGAGCGTGTTTATGGGCAAGCTCAATGCTCAATGTATTCTAAGATAAGATATTTTAATGATAGAGTGTGGTTGAAATGACTCTGAATTTGTGATAGTGTCAGTTTTGTTTAACAAGGGTTAGAAAATATAGCTGGAATTTCAGCCTGGGTTTGCATGGCAAATATTATTTCACAAAGCTGAACTGATTTATAATAGATTGTAATTTTTACATCAGCCTCATTAAATTAAACAAGGACACAAAATGCTGACGACACGCCTGAATACAGACTACAAACTCAGTTTTTTCCTGTGTGGGTCACTGTATTGACATTGATGTTTTACGCTACCTGTGTATTCAATCTTATCTGATAGGTGTAATCCAAGCACATTTGATGTTTTAAAAACATCCCCAATAATGACTTTTTAAAAAGCATTTGGTAGTTGAGCCCAGCCCTTTGTAACCTGTTTTGTACCCGTTGTGGCTAGGGTATTTTCCAGACGGGGTCTGCTCTCAGTGCATGAGGCTGTTAACGGTCAATCAGCCGTGATTAAGTGAATCTGACAGTAGCCTGCCGGGGACCATTGTCTCCCCTTCGGCTGTCCCCTACATACACCAGCCCTGCCTGGGTAGAACAGAGGACAGTCAAAGCTTTAGAGTCCATCCTAAACTGCACCCTGCTCCCTACACAGTCACTACTTTTAAACAGAGTCCTACGAACAAGCGAATAGGGAGCTGTTTGGGATGCAGACGAGCTGTAGATGCCAGCTCATTAGTAATGAAAATGTCTGGTTAAGCCAGCTGACTGCGCCGTCACAATGAACAGGAAGTGGGATATTGTCAAAGGTTCTACTGTAAAACATTTACTAGGAATACTTTGCTGGCTGAACTTGCTTCTTTAAAGATTATTAATGGCTGTATTTTTATTATTTTAACTGACAGGACAATGGGAGTAAAGGTAGGCGGAGTAAAGGTAGGCGGAGACAAGGTAGGCGGAGACAAGGTAGGCGGAGACAAGGTAGGCGGAGACAAGGTAGGCGGAGACAAGGTAGGCGGAGACAAGGTAGGCGGAGACAAGGTAGGCGGAGACAAGGTAGGCGGAGACAAGGTAGGCGGAGACAAGGTAGGCGGAGACAAGGTAGGCGGAGACAAGAGAGGGCACAGATGTTTGGCATCGCCAGGAGGCATGTTTGGCCTGGAGTCAGGAACTAAGACCTCCAGCACATCAGTTTAAGATTTTGAAGAGTAGAGTCACATTATGCTAATTAGTTCAGGTAGTTTAATCATTTTTCATGATTTTGCCACATTAAACATTGTGTTTAAATCTTGATGGGGTCCGTCTTTAAGTTACTCATAGCATTTATTTGCAGATAATGACTAACTCATCAAAATAACAAAAAAGATGCAATGTTGTCAACTCAAATAATGCTAAGAGAATGTATTCATATTTTAGACAATAACACCAGTCTGTCACATTGATGTTATGTGAATTTATGCCACTCTTCGTGCAGCTCAGCTTTGTTTAATAGCTTGTGACCATTCATCCTCCTCTTTAACACATTCCAAAGGTTTTTAATGGGGTTGATTTAAGACTGTTGCATTGATCAACTTTTTTCTAGAGCTGTAAATGTAATTATCTGGTATCAGAGTTTATTAATGAATATCTATATGATCATATTTCCCTCTAGATCCTGAGAGTCTAATGCAAGCACTGGAGGAGCTGGACTATCTTGCTGCATTGGATAATGATGGAAACCTATCAGAGATTGGGATCATTATCTCTGAGCTCCCATTGGACGTTCAGATGGCCAAGGCTCTGCTGGCGTCCTGTGAGTTTGACTGTGTCAGTGAGGTGCTGACCATCGCCGCTATGCTGTCAGGTACGTACATGGCTACAATCAGCAGCTCTGACGGCACTATTACAGTTCACAGGTTTTAATTATTATTCTTTTTCTTAATATTGGGTCTTTTGTCATTTTACTGTATAATGCTAAACAGTATTTTACCCAGGAGGCACGGGGAAAGTCTAGAACCGATGGTCAGGCTCGAACATATGACCATTGTGACATATACTGTCCTGCAATGCGACTTAGCCCACTATGCCAAGCGCATCCCCATAAAATACATTTAACATTCCTACCCAAAGATTTCTTTACTTTTAACGTCAATATATTTTTACATTATAATATTTGTAAATCTGGTTAATGCGCAGTATCAATGCTTTCTGAGCAGGACAAGAGAACTTAATATCAATACTGCCCTCTACAGGTCAAGCACTAAAACATCCTCCATCCTGTGCTTGTTAAAGGAACGCTCCTTTAAGGTCTATTTAGTGACTGTCATGTCAGAAACATGACCAGCACAATGATTTTGAGCTGTTTAGGGGTCTGGAGTTTTCCTTTTAGAGAGAAAGTTCTCAAACAATGCTAACAATGCTAACCTCAGCTGTGTTGATGCTAAACACTGTCTTTGTTAGTGTGTATTCCTTGAAACATTGAAACCTGCCGTTACAATGTTTCTGCAGTGTCTGTAATTCAGATATTGATCACATGACCACAAGCTTCATTCAGAGTCGTGAACATTGTATACGATACTCAAGAACATTCTGTCAGTTAACTTGACCTTTGTCTGTGAGTTAGTGCATCAATACTGCAATGCATGTTTGATTGAGTGGAGCCCAATGTTTGTCTGCATTAGCACCAAGCTGCTTCCTGGAAACAGCTGTTGGCAAGACCCAAGAGGCATTACAGTGTCACAGAAAGTTCCAGCACCCAGAAGGAGACCACTTCACCCTCATCAATATCTACAATGCTTTCAAATACAGCCAGAGAGAACCATGTAAGTTAGCTGCTAAGTTGAGGCGAACCACATGTCATGTGTTTCTAGCGCCCTCATCCTCTCCTCACTCCCTTCGCCTCTCGTCTTCTCCTTCTTGTCTCATCACCCCCGTCTCCTCTCATCCTCGTCTCCTCTCGTCTCATCTCCCCCCTTTAGTCCCAGAGTGTTAGTAACTTTTCTACACTTCCTTCAGACTTCAGGGTGGAGCAGTGGTGTGAGGACTACTGCCTGAACCACAGATCCCTTCAGACAGCCGACGCCATCAGGTCTGAGCTGACGGACATCTTAAGGAGGCTCGAGCTGCCCATCTCAGAGGCGTTCTTCGGGACCAAAACAAACACCGTCAACATCAAGAGAGCTCTGCTGGCAGGGTTCTTTATGCAGGTGAATGGAGATGGAGAGATGATTCTTTTTTATGTTTATAATAGAAGGTTAAACTACTGGCAATTTGAGTATAACTTACATTTTCCATTTTGTAGAACCCGAGCTTTAACAACAGAACTACTAAAGCTTACAAATGCTGTAAAAATTGTATTTCTTGACATTTTAAAAATGAGTGTATACTCTATATGGTATAATGTTTCACAACATTATGCACTGGTTTGTTACACACAAAAGCAACGAATAAAATGTGTAATTTTGATTACATTTGGGACCGGCACACGCCCATTGACAAACACTGTGGAAGCACAACGCTACACGTCCTCATTACACTTTCTGTTGAAAAGGCAAAATATGCACTGCATAGCATATGAAATTACTGTCCCATCTAAAACGATTGTTTAAGTATAATGAAATGCATGTTATACAGTTTTTGGAACTGAAAATAGTTCCACACTAATTTGCGTCAGAGGGAAACTCCGACAGTGTGACGCTAAAATGTATGAATTACGGTTGGCAGAACTGTCAATCAAACTTAAGGGGGAAATTAACCTAGAGGCCAAAAATATGATGGAATGCATTTTTAACTGTGAAGTGGATACACATCAAACCCAAGGCTGTGTTTTTAAAACAACATGAAGAAATCTGAATGAAATAAGTTTCATGTTTCAAGTCCCGGTCCTCTATGAAGTGACTTCATAAAGATATTTTCTCTGATGACACATTAACTGGATTTATCTGGTTCTAGGTGGCCCATGATGTGGATGGGGCAGGAAACTACTTCATGTTGACACACAAGCACCTAGCCCAGCTCCACCCAGCCTCCAGCTATGGCACCAAGTCCCACCAACTTGGCCTACCGGACTGGCTGCTCTTCCATGAGTACTCTCTGTCTGAGAACAACTGCATCCAGACAGTCTCTCAAATCTCCCCTGAAGGGTAAATCTGTGGTCTAACTCCTACTACTAAAGAACTCATCCTGTTTTAGTAAAGCATTCATTGGATAATGTTTTGTATAGCATCTCAATTGGGAATTAACTTTACGTTTCTAGAGTGCAATCTGTAACACTGCAGCTACACACATTTATCAAAATCAATAACAGTTTCTATTACAGTTAGAAAAATGTAATATTTCAAATATTTTATCTGCCTGATAGGCACCGAGGCTTAAGGTTAAGGTTACTCTGCAAAGCATTCCATCAGTGTCGGCCATGATAGTTGAAAGCAGATTTTATGTAACTCTGAGTAATTTGCGGTATCTATAGTACAAGCCAGTGTTTTGTGCATGTCTGATAACTGCTGTTTTTCAAAAATGTTTTTTGGGTGAAATAATTAAGAAGGTTGAACTTGACAGCCTTATAGACAAACATTAAGGTTTAAACCTGCGATACGTAACTAAATAAAATGCCCAATTAAGGCCAAGTTGAGTAGTCCTGGGGCCTGATCCACCAGGTATACAGGAACAAGGATAGCCAGGTAGGCTGTGGTTGGTGACAGTGATTTTAGACAAGATCGTCGTCACCCCTGGTAGTTTTGTGTTGTGTTCCGTGTTGTGTTCCAAGGACTCTGGTTGTCCTAGCTCATTGTCCTAGGATTCAAACAGACAACAGATAGATTTGATGGGGCACTCCATAAATCAACAGTACCTCAGCATACAATGCAGATTGATACTCGTCCTCCAGCCAATGAATTAATCCTCTACTTTAGTAAACTAGGCCCCATCCAGAGGGTTTGTAGAGGCGTAATCACTGCCAGCCCTAAGGCATTTATTATTTAAAAAATATGATTTAACTTTAATATTAATCTGACAGGCAAGTTTAACAGGGAGTTACCAGGCAGCCCCCCTCTCATATCACGTGCCTACCAGCCCTAACGCATGTTTTTATGGAAAGAGTATCATTAAGTTTTGATCAGTAGAAACATTTATTTTTAAATTGTAAATCTACGTAGAATTCGGGCCGACAAGAAAAATGAATTTAACTGGACAGCCTTATATAACATATAAACATTAAGCAATGTCTGGCAATTCTGGAAGTCAGGGAATCCTAGTCAACTTAAAGGAACACACCACATTTTTTTGAAACAGGGTTATTCACCATCTCCCCTAGATGTAGATTGGTGGGAACAGTGTAGAACAGTGCTTCGGCTGTGCTTCGCCCCTATAGTCCCAAGTCAATATCTGCTTAGGAAATCGCCTAGTATTAATCTGCATTGCTATTTGTACTCGTTGTGAATACACAGGACACAAGAAGTAATTAGGTTTTTTGAAGTTGTTGGGTCACTTTTACTCATGACATGCAAACTGGCAACATAGGATTCCACTTATGCTAAGTTAAGCTAGCGGCGGTGCAATACATAAACTGAGTCAAATGTATAGTTGCCGTCCTATCTACATCTAGGGAAGATGGTGAATAACTAATTCACCATCTTCCCTAGATGTAGATAATTTCAACAAACAATGGCATGTTCCTTCAAGGATGAAACACATGCTGTGTATGGAAATTGTGCACCACTAATAACATACAGAGCTGCATTATAGACTCAATAATACAGATGTATGGATTTTGCATCAGTTTGACAGTATTTTATTCTTTATTAAGGTTTATTCAGATGGCTCCACAGTACTTCTTCTACAACCTGCCTGCTAGTGAGAGTAAAGACATACTACAGCACGTCCTGGACCAGGCTGAATCTGGACATAAAGCCAAACAGCAACAGACCCTGACCAGTGAAGAGCACACAGTGTGTAGCGCTGTGACACAGTCCACAGACCGATGTGTGCTACAGTGACCTCTGGTGGAGGACTTCAGTACTGCATGGACACTCAGAATGACTCACAGCTGGAGCAGTGGTTTTTAACCACTCATATTTAGACGCCAAAATATTACAACTGTTTTTTGAAGCTCTGAACAAATGTGAGCAGAAGAGAGCAGGTGTAAAAAAAATGCCAGGAGTGGCAGCAGTCTTATTCAATTGTGCTCCGGTACTGCTAAAATATTAACTCTGATCATGCTTAGAAAAGTAGATCTCTGTAAAAGAATTTAGCCACATTTATGATGTGATAAATCCAGACTTTGAGCCCCCTAATAATTGATGCGCTCAAAAAAGGGGTTCCAAAGCACATCTCTGCTCAACTACTCTGGTTTTAACTTGGTACTGTAGGTTTTGCTTTATTCATTTATATTATGAATAATAATCTGTTTTGGGGATTTTCATTTTCTTTACAACCTTGTATTATACACAATATTATTTTGTATAAACTGTAAGAAGATATTCATGTTTAACTGAATTTATGTCTCTGCTACAATGCCTACAGCGATTTATTTAAATTTGTACCTTTTCCACAAACTGCTATATAAACCATTGTGGTTAATGCATTTACTTTAATACATTCACAGTGTTTGACAGCTCCTTATACATGTAGGTCTTACTGATCCTCAGGCTTTTGACACTGGGCTTGTTGGTCCTCTGGACTTCTATTATCTCTTCTCTGGAACAGAATAACATCCAATAAATTGTTCATTACAATTAACAAATTAAAACAAGAGAGATAGCAAATACATTAGGGTTGGCCAAATCAACTATTTGGTACATTCTTAAAAAGAAAGCACACACTTATGAGCGCAGGAGCAACAAAAGCACTAAAATATCACAGAAAATCAACATTGGTAGATAACAAAGCAATTAATTAGACATCTTCATAACAGTTGGCCAGATCAAAAACAAAATCTGGGAGGTAGGCATGTGTCAAAGACAACAATTTAGAGAAGACTTCACTAGAGTAAATGCAGAGGGTGTACCACAAGATGTAAGCCACTGGTAAGTGGTTAAAAACAGGAAGACCAGATTAGTGTTTGACAAAAAACCTGTACCATGCTGGATCAAAATCCAATGGACAGTTGACACAAATCAATGATGCGATGGGAACATAAGAGTATGGAGAGAAGGAATTTGCTAATGATCTGAAGCATACCATCTGTGAAGCATGGTGGAGGTAGTGTTATGGCATGGGCCTGTATGGAAGGAACAGCTCAACTGTGAAGCATGGTGGAGGTAGTGTTATGACATGGGCCTGTATAGAAGGAACAGCTCATGACATGAAGCATAACACCTCATCTGTGAAGCAGGGTGGAGGAAGTGTTATGGCATGGCCCTGTATGGCTGCCAATGTAATTGGTTCCCTTATATTTGATGATTTACCTGCTGACAAAAGCAGCAAGATTAAGTTTTTAGTGCTATATTATCTGCTCAAATTCAGCCAAATGCACAAATTCTAAATGGACAGCGCTTCACAGTGCAGACAGACAATGACACAAAGCATAATGCAAAACCAACTCAAGACATTTTTAAGGCAAAGAAGTGTAATGTTATGCAATGTCTAAGTTGGTCACCTAACCTGAATCCAATTGAGCAAGCACTTCAATTGCTGAAGGCAAAACTGTAGACAAAACAGCCAAAGAACAAGCAAGAACTGAAGACAGCTGTGGTACAGGCCTGGCAGAGCATCACCAGGGAAGAAAACCAGCATCTTGTGATTTGCGTTCCAGACTTCAGACAGTAATTGCAAGGATTTGCAAACAAGTATTAAAACTCACAATTTAAGTAATTGACTGTAGTTGCCTTTGAAACATGAATCTAACAAGCAATCTCATTTTGAGCACTCAACTTCTTTGGTCGACCATGGCGAGGCCTGTTCAGAGTGGAACCTGTCCTGTTAAACTGCTGTATGGTCTTGCCCACCATGCTGCAGCTCAGTTTCTTCTCATAGCCCTTATAGCCTAGTGAGTGTGAGAGCGATAACACCAAATTTAACACACCTGCTCCCCATTCACACCTGAGACCTTGTAACACTAACAAGTCACATGACACCAGGGAGGGAAAATGGCTAATTGGGCCCAATTAGGACATTTTCACTTAGGGGTGTACTCACTTTTGTTGCCAGTGATTTAGACCTTAATGGCTGTGTGTTGAGTTATTTTGAGGGGACAGCAAATTTACACTGTTACACACTAGATTGTAAAAGTCTGGTAGACTTGGAGTTAATCTATTTTTTGAGAAAATAACAAAGAACGGCACTGAAGTCATTCTTACAAAAGGAAGATGTGTTCGGAGTTTTGCCCGAATGGACACTTCGTTGCTCTGGTTGGTTGTAGCGCTATCCTATTGCGTGCATAGTGAATTTGAAAGACAACCGTTTATCCCGCTCCTCGGATTAAGCACTGCCAATGGTGAGTTCCCTGGGCCAACATCTTGATGTGGGTCTCACTTGCCAGGCTACTTTTCTACAGTCTTTTGGAGAAGGGTATTCCTGCACAACCTGAGGCTGCAGTTTTAGGACACCAGTTCTAGGACCGCAGTTTCAGGAGCCTAGTTTTCTGTGTCTAGATTGCAGCGTGATACATACAGGCGATTTTTACTTTATATTATTACATCCATAAACCTTTCCCTAACCTTAACCACTCGGAAACCTTGCTGTTAAGCCCATCTGAAATATATTTCACACAAATATATAAGCCAAACTGCTTATTTCAATGTTTTTTAGATGTTAACAGAATGGCTCCAAAAAACGAATGACTGATATAAGGTCCTTCACAAAAAGACAACATATAAATGTCTAGCTTGACATTGTTAGTTACAACTAGTTTACATAGTTATTAATGATTGGAACTTATTGTACTGTATGCTGTGTCATTTATCAGACAAATGAAGTTCCAGTTGATCCAAGCAGCAGTAAAGAGACAGAAAGAGAAACATGGTCACAGGTGAGGTCTTAAATAGTCTAGTAGTGATGACAGTAAGTGTTGAAATTGATTATGATATTGTTTTTGAGGCACAATGTGTTCATACTAGGCTAAACTAATGCCATAAATAAATACTCAGAA
>JACXGM010030108.1:0-13462 GCA_016801145.1 Umbra pygmaea
TCTATGTTCGTTTTTCTCGAAGTAAACTTCACATTTTTTTTATTAAAGTCTAAAAATAATAATAAAAAGTATTTAACCCAAAAAGGCCCGAGGCCCGGCCCGCATGGGAAAGATGACGTGAAAATTGGCCCGAAGCCCGGCCCTAGGGGCATAAATAAGTCGGGGCCCGTCGGGCTCGGGCTGAAATGCAGGGCTCTAACCCACCTTACCCTTCTTTTCTCAGTGATCAAGTACTTTATTCCATCGTTTGGGGGTAAGTCTTACCTGGCCTTTGACACCATGAGAGCGTACCACACTGTCCGCATCGCCATGGAGTTCAGGGCTGCTGAAATGACAGGCATCCTGCTCTTCAACGGCCAGGATGGCAAGAAGGACTTCTTATCCCTGACCCTGGTCAATGGCAAGGTGGAGCTCAAGTGAGTGGATTGGGGGAGGGAATGGGACATTACAGTCCTGGAGCAGGTTCAGTCATAGCAATGAGTGGTGGTAGGAAAACAGACATGTACTTCATTCTTAACCAATTCACACATCCATAAAAATATATATGTTTTAATTACACACATACATACACACAGTTGCCTCACAAACCTTTTTCTTCACTTTCCTGGTATTTTTTTAATATGAAACATGTTGTCTTTGCAAATACAAAAATGATTAAAAAGTGAGGCAGTGCTGTGCACCACACATTTAGACAAGATAACATATTATCCAATTTTTCATCTTTTGAAAAACAAATGGTGGGTAGTGCAACATTTATGAGAGATAAAATTTGTACTCTTCCCAATATATATATTGCTATATATATTGCACTGCAGAGAAATTGCCTTTAATAGCCTATCATCAATTCTCAAACAAGTTTGCAGTTAATCAGATTTATCTTCACACTCATGAACCTCTAAAATGTTGCCTTTGTCTATTGAACAGATGAAAACATAAAAATATTTTTTATTATGAAAGTGAAATTGTTCCCCTAATTTGTAGATGTAGTCTATCCTTAGACTAAATTTTTATTTGTGTTAGAGATGAAATACACTACACTTTATTTCTAGAAAAGTCCCAAGACCCAAGAAGTTAACAATAGCTGGTAGACAATTTAAACCTGACATCAAACTGTAAGAAGGAAACATTCAAACCCCTCCCAAACACAGGTCAGGGGGCTTTTTTATCCAATCAGCATTCAGTATGAAGGTGTTGGTTTGCCGCCCACCCCAGGTTCAACACTGGCTCAGGCACTGGCACTCTAGTCAGCAAGGTGCAAGTTAAGAACGGTCGCTGGCACCAGTTGGTGGTGACACGGAACCGCCGCAACGCTATGCTGAGTGTGGACAACGAGCCCCACGTCGAGGGTGCCAGCCCCCCCGGTACCGACGGCCTCAACCTGGACACAAACCTGTTCATTGGGGGGGTTCCTGATGAAATGATGACAGAGTGAGGCTATTTTTGAATTATGGATTTGGTTATATATTAGTCATGTAGAGTAGATATGGTTATATACAGTGGTCATCTATAAGTAATATAGCATGGATATAGTTACCTACTAATGATATAGAATGGATATGGTTTCATATTATATTTAAAATGAATATGGTTACATATTTGTAATATAGAATCAATATGATTATATATTTGTTTCATAGAATGAATATGATTATATATTTGTAATATAGAATTGTTATGGTTATATTATTAATAGGTCATTGTTTTTTCTCACCAGAACCAGTGTTCCAGAACCAGTATTTTTCTATTTTACACTGAGTTGACATTCACCTGGCCTCTCTCTCCCCGTCCTACCAGTGTAAAGGAGAGGACCTCAGTCGGTAGCGGTCTGGTGGGCTGTATACGCATGCTGGATGTCAACAACCTGGTCTACAACCTGCAGGAGAAGGGTGGCAACGTGCTCTATGGTACTGGTGTGGGCGAGTGTGGCAACAACCCCTGTCAGCCAAACCCCTGCAAGAACGGAGGCGTGTGTCAGGTTAAGGAGGCCGAGATGTTCCACTGCAAGTGCGTCAACAGTTACTCTGGTGAGCTAAGCAATTTTTCTTTCTAAAGAAGACCTCTATTTACCATAAGATCTGGGATCCAGTATTATTATTTTCTTTGAAATTCTTTAGCTGCGCTTGATTGAGCTTTCCTACTTGCTTATGACTGCAGAAGTGCCAATTTGCATGTAATTTGTTCATGCCCAGTCAAACACTGAAGAGTAAATGAAAGCAAGCCAGTATTATTTAAAGCCAGGTTCATGGTTACCACCATGTACATTTGTGCTGAAAGGTTTGCATACCTCTGGAGAATTGGTAATAGATGTACCATTTTTAAAGAAAACATCAGTGAGCAGGCAAAACAATGTTTTTTTTTATTTCTCAGAATTCATAGTCAACTGTAGGTCATAACAGAATGGCACAAACATTAAACAAAACATGGCAACAAAGAAAATAATGAAATGACCCCTGTTCAAAAGTCTGCGTACCCTCAGTTCTCAATACGGTGTATTTCCCCCTTTAGCATCAATGACAGCATGCATTTGTTTGTGATTGTTGTTTGTGAGGCCCAGAATTCTTGCAGGTGGTAGCTGCCCAATCGTCTTGGCAAAATGCCTCCAGGTCATGCAAAGTCTTTGGTTGTCTTGCATGAACCTCATGTTTGAGATCTCCCCAGAGTGGCTCTATGATGTTAAGGTCAGGAGACTGTGATGGCCACTCCAGAACCTTCCCTTTTTCTACTGTAACAACTGGAGAGTCAACTTGGCTTAGGGTCATTGTCATGCTGGATTGTCCAAGAACATCCCATGTACAGCGTTCGTGCAGAAGAATCCAAATTGTCTGCCAGTATTGTCTGATAACAAGCTGTATTCATCTTGCCATCAATCTACACAAGGTTCCCCGTGCCTTTAGAGCTCACACAACCCAAACACATCAGTAAGCCACCACCATGCGCCACAGTGGGAATGGTATTCTTTTCACTATAGGCCTTGTTGACCCCTCTCTAAACATAGCGCTAAATACCATAAATCTGTATTTTGGTCTTGTCACTCCAAATTACATTGTGCCAGAAGCTGTGAGGCGTGTCACATTTTAACCAGGATATTTTGTGGCAATGGCGCAATGAAGGCTTCTAACTCGACCATGCAGCTCATTTTTGTTCCAGTATTGTCGTATTGTGCTCCTTGAAACGACCACCCGTCTTTTTCCAGAGCAGCCTGTATGTCTCCCGAGGTTACCTGTGAGTTTTTCTTTGTGTCCTGAAAAATTCTTCTAGCAGTTTTGGCTGAAATCTTTCCTGGTCTACCTGATCTTGGCTTGGTATCAAGAGATCCCTGAATCATTCACTTCTTAATAAGTGATTGAACAGTACTGACTTGCATTTGCATGGCTTTGTATTTATATCCAACTTTATGCAGTTCCAGTACCTTATTATGCCTTTTTTTTACAGTTCTTTTCTGCTCCCCATGGCTCAGTATCTAGCCTGCTCATTGCATCCACATGAGAGCTAATAAACCCATATACTATTTATACTCAGACACTAATTGCAATTTAAAATGCCACAGGTGTGGGAAATTAACCTTTAATTGTCATTTTATCTTGTGGATGTCACCTTGTGTGTCCGTAACAAGGCCAAACATTCAAGGGTATGTAAACTTCTTATCAGGGCCAGTGATTTCTGATCAGTATGGTTTACAAAGGAGCCAAACAACTATGTGGTAATGAACGGCTTCATATGATCACTAACCTCACATAACAGTCAGATTTTCTTGCATGAACAGTCATATTGTCAAACTCAATGCCCAAATTTCACAATTTCTGTCAGGGTATGCCAACATATGAGCACAATTGTATCATCTTAAGACTTTGTTGGGATTGGGTTTAATGCAGTATGGAAATACAACTAAGTCCCCATGTGATGTTTGTTACTGCAACAACACAATATGTAAATATAATATAAGTGAAAAACCATGTTTTTACTGGATGTTGCCTTTAAAGACTGTATATCCAGCTCTATTCAGCTGCCCAGAGTCACAGTTCACTAGATGGGAGCTAATGGGGGTCTCAGAGGGAGTTTGGCTACATGGTTCTAGCCACCATCCGGGCTTACTGATGCATGGCCCATATTCTGGAGCTTTGAACAGAAGCGTGTGCTCTATGCTCTAGCAACACACTCTAAACACACACGCACACTCACTCATTTTAAGACATGAAAAATGCGCGCCTAATGATGAGCCTATTTATGAACTCGTTAATAGCAAGACGCTGTTATATGCAAAGACAGCGAGATGAGAGATTCAGGTAAAGAGAGTCAGGTGGGAAAAGACTGAGAGAGGGTAACAGAGCTGGTGAGAGAGTAATGGAAGACAGGGAGCGTAATAGACGGAGAAGGGAAAGAGGCTTCTTCCTTCAGAACTCAGCGGGAGGGGTTCATTACAGAATTCTCCTCGCTCCGGGCAGCTCTGGCACTGAAATAATGACAGCTGAATTAGGATACATCGTGGCCAGCATATGGCAAAGCCATTTCAGTTGGTCAGGAGCCGTTTCAGCAACCTCTGCCACAGCCAGCAACTAAGACTATAAACATGGTAAAAACGCAGCGAAGAAGGATCCC
This sequence comes from Umbra pygmaea, assembly GCA_016801145.1. Classification (NCBI taxonomy): domain Eukaryota; kingdom Metazoa; phylum Chordata; class Actinopteri; order Esociformes; family Umbridae; genus Umbra; species Umbra pygmaea. Next base: position 4,597 of record JACXGM010030108.1, read on the forward strand.
CGGGTCTCTTCTTAATCTGCATGTTTAATATTTCTAAATCCTATTAGGAAAAAGACCTCTTTTCCTGAGGAAATCCATCGTCACTCTCTTCTCACATGGAATGGGTGGAAAATGGTCTGAAACGAATGGGTTGGATTTATTAAGACAGCCTGTAGCGTAGCAAAAATGTGACATAAAAAAAGACATTTATTGGACAAGTTGAGTAAGTTTATCATTGCCTTTACTGCCCGTTTGTTTCTACTCAATACAAGCCTGACTTTTAAAAGAGAAGAGCGTTTGAAGATTCTGTTGTTTATTTTTTATCTATAGGTCCAACGTGCGCTGACACCCATAACCCGTGCGAGCCCAACCGGTGCCACCCCTCATCCCAGTGCCAGGTGCAGCCAGAGGGAGGGTACAAGTGTGAGTGCTCAATGGGCCGTGAGGGACGCCACTGTGAGAAAGGTACTGCCACCATCTTTACAGGAAGTCAAACCTTAAGTATGAACGCAGTCGACATGTATGCAATTGAACCTGTGAGCGTGAATATGTGTTTGTGTGTATGCGTGACTGTGTCTGACATATAAACAGCAAGTCGCTGTGAGTTTTTTATTTCATCTTTTTCTCTACACCGTGACAATCTGTCTCCAGCTTGAGTCAGGAAAGAGATCAAATGCATTGTCGGCCTGCTTCCCCCAGGGTCTCCAGCGCGCAGCGGTGCAATGCTCGTTGGGATGTTCGTGCAATTAGCTTGGCTTGGGTTGTTAGGGTAACCGTTCTCTTAGGCCCAAACACGATCACTACACCAGGCTGAAATGCTGGGCCATAAATGTAGCTTAGGTAAAGACTCGAACACACTGAAGTTTAACGTTAGATTTACTTTCTCACTCCCTTTTTTAACCTGTCCCCCCCACGTGTTAATGAATTTTTCAAGAATAGAAAGATTTGCATTGACTCACTGTGTGTATATATGTTGAGGTTGGTGTTAAATCTACACACACACACACAGGCAAAGGCAAATGTGCATGGTTGCTCTCATGCACTGTCTTGTGCACAGACCACACAGTTTTCCCAAGTGGTTTCGGAAACACCCAAAGAAACGCCTCTCACCTTAAAATAAATGATGGTGAACCGAAATGTGAAAATCCATGTAAGGGAAAGAGTGTGGCATTCTGAGGGCTTGGATAAAATCAATGAGATGACTAATGGCATTCATCTTGTACCCACAGTGATTAATAGAGATGTCAACCAGCTGGAGTGTGTGGCTGACACAGGATCAGTATGTGGATAAGTAGGCTTTAAGGGCTGTACTAGGAACAGTTTAAAACAGGGTCCCTCTAATCAGATAAGACCTCTCAGTTCAGAGAATAGTTAGACAGTAGTTCGAGTACATTATTATTTGGCTCCACAGCGCTACTTCACTGGAACTCCTGTGTGATATTCAGGTGTAATCATTTAGAGCCAGTCATATAACCCAGTCATTCACTAATCTGATGGAAGTCATGTGACAATCTGTACTACTTAAAGAGAAGGTAAAAACATGGCAGAGATATATCCAGGTCTTTGAGACAATGTCAAAGTATCTATATTGTGAATGTCTTCTGTATTAATGCAAGTTAATGGACTTAAAAGACTCAACTGTTCTCCTGATCCAATCCGTAACTGACTGAGCTCAGAGGCGATTCGGTGTGTCCTCGAAGGGGGGGCAGCTGTTTCTTTCTGAACACTTCCATTTTGTGTCTAACAGTGCTCCTCCACATCCCTCCTCCGATAATGTCATTAGTTGTCTCTGGTTCAGAAGGGTAATGTAACCCCTATCATTTCAGCCGCGCCTTCCTTCCCCAACCTCACTCAGTTTGTTACCCCTGCCTCAGTAACAATCAAATTAGCTGGCCCACAGTGGGTGTAGGTGGGTGGGTTTTTGGTGGCACAGCTTATTTTCTAGTGTTCATTTTCCTATAGGATTAACTGAGGTGTTAATTGAACACTTGTGAATGTTAAATGAACACACCCTTATGTAACAGAACCCCAGTGTTGGTTGTCAGCGTGTTACATTTAACACTCACAAGTATAATGCAAAACATACAAAATGTCCCAGAATGCTTTGCTGCATGTTTATTTTACAAAATAGTTTGTTTTAATATAGTTTCTGTTTCGTGCATTCTTGAATTGATTACTTTGTGTAAATCTACATTTTTTTTATAAATGTAATACAAACTGTAAGGGGTTTTATTGATTACAACCATTACTGTTTCCCATCTATGTAGTTTAGCTAGTCCTCAGTTTGTAAGTACTTCACCATTGCAGTTCTGTTCAATGCAGGTTGTGGGGGATGAAATATTACAACTAGTGGATATCCTTTCTGTTAGATTTCATTTTGTAAAATAAAATCTTACAGTTACTGTCATTGTGGTACAACAGCTGTAAAAACACACTGAAGTTTGGTATCTGTCACATTTAATTAAGATGGCATGCTGTGATATACTGTATATGCAAATGTGACAAATTAGAAACAATCACTCCTAGTGAAAGGGAATAACATATATTAACACTGATAGGTTGTTAATTTTAACACCTTCTGAGTTAAATTAACAAAGAGGATTTTGCTGTGTGGGTGTGTGCAGTCTTTGAAGAACAGGCCATCATTGTTTTTAAATGGACCCTCTGGGTGGGTAACAGAAATACACCTAATGTGTCCATGACTTGCTACATAAAACTTACTAAGCATGCATAGTGCTGTTGTGGTGATGACATAATGCCTGTTGTAATCCATTTGTCTTTTTCAATCCAATTTCATTTTCAGTGTCGGTCAAGAAAGGGACCTACATGCCATATTTTAATGGTGACTCTTACCTCGAGCTGAAGGGATTGCACACCTATGGTCACGATCTCCAGTAAGTGAAATATTTAATTTTTTAGTACTATACACACATTTCTACCAGTTACACACCCAGCAGTATGTTTCCACTTAGAAGCCATCAGTGATGTTGGAGTGTATTCTCGTCCTATATTGTTAAAGGCATAATTAATCTACAGGGATTGGTATTGAGGAGCTGTGATCTGATGTAATGCCAGATAGACACTTAAAGCAGTGCCTCCGGCAGATAGTCCCGTGATGGCTTGAAATAAATGGAACACAACAGACAATCGTCCTGCTTCAAAATGTATGTCCATAGAAATGTAGTTAATGAGCATAGTGGGAGGCAGAGGAAGAATATAGTGTCAATAGGATTACAATGCTTTGCAGGAGTCAATGTCATATGATATATATGATTAACACATTGTGATTAGCAAGTGTAGACCAACTGATAACATATGTAGTTCATAACAGCTGTAACATCCTGATAACTGTCATTTTGATGAAATATGATAATCAAGATTGGATATACAATGGGATGTTTATTAGCTGACAATGCGTACTACCCAGGGCATTAGCTGTAACCTACCATAGATTTACAAAAGTCTTCAAACATGGACTTTCATAAAAAACGGAGGTATGATATTTATTCTGCCAATAAGTTTGATATATAAGTAACATATTACACATACAGTGCAAAATTAGAGGTTTCACAAAATTGTTGTTCAATAAAGTGATTTAACAATATGCTCACTACTAGCCAAGCCCCATTTTAGAAAACATGTTCAGTCTCTGTGTTCCAAACCTCTCAGACTAGCCTATTATTTAACCTGTTACTGGGGGACAGTGCACAAACAAGGCAGAGATTATTATACAACAATGTTATGGCTAGACAGTTAAGCTCCTGTGCATGCTTGCATGGCGTGATTAATGTTGCAAATGTCAAGCACAAGACACATTATTGATTGTAGGTCTGTCCCTTGTGGATGCCCAAGGAAGAGGTGCAGTTGTATTTCTAGATTTAGAAGCCTTTATGCATTATTCCACAGGATCTTCCATTATAGTAGTTGGCTATTGGCTGTTGATTTAATAAATAGAAGTAAAAATAATTATTAATTACGACACTATATAAAGAAAACCCCACAAAAACAAGAATAGAGCTGATATTATATAGGTTAAAATAGAGCTGATATTATACACATTAGAATAGAGCTGATATTATACAGGTTAAAATAGAGCTGATATTATACATATTAGAATAGAGCTGATATTATACAGGTTAAAATAGAGCTGATATTATACACATTAGAATAGAGCTGATATTATACAGGTTAAAATAGAGCTGATATTATACACGTTAAAATAGAGCTGATATTATACAGGTTAAAATAGAGCTGATATTATACAGGTTAGAATAGAGCTGATATTATACACGTTAAAATAGAGCTGATATTATACAGGTTAAAATAGAGCTGATATTATACAGGTTAAAATAGAGCTGATATTATACAGGTTAGAATAGAGCTGATAATATACAGGTTAAAATAGAGCTGATATTATACAGGTTAAAATAGAGCTGATATTATACAGGTTAAAATAGAGCTGATATTATACAGGTTAAAATAGAGCTGATATTATATAGGTTAGAATAGAGCTGATATTATACACGTTAGAATAGAGCTGATATTATACAGGTTAAAATAGAGCTGATATTATACAGGTTAAAATAGAGCTGATATTATACAGGTTAAAATAGAGCTGATATTATACAGGTTAAAATAGAGCTGATGTTATACAGGTTAGAATAGAGCTGATAATATAAAGTTTAGTATGGATGGTGGATGGTGTTGTGTCTCTGCCTACTTGTTTACTTATGGTGTTGTGTCTGTGCCTGCTTGTTTACACATGGTGGATGGTGTTGTGTCTGTGCCTGCTTGTTTACTCATGGTGGATGGTGTTGTGTCTGTGCCTACTTGTTTACTCATTGTGGCTGGTGTTGTGTCTGTGCCTACTTGTTTACTCATGGTGGATGGTGTTGTGTCTGTGTCTGCTTGTTTACTCATGGTGGATATTGTTGTGTCTGTGCCTGCTTGTTAACTCATGGATGGTGTTGTGTCTGTGCCTACTTGTTTACTCATGGTGGATGGTGGTGTGTCCTTGTCTGCTTGTTTACTCATGGTGGATGTTGTTTTGTCTGTTCCTGCTTGTTTACTCGTGGTGGATGGTGTTGTCTGTGTCTGCTTGTTTACTCATGGTGGATAGTGTTGTCTGTGTCTGCTTGTTTACTCATGGTGGATGGTATTGTGTCTGTGCCTGCTTGTTTACTATGGTGGATGGTGTTGTGTCTGTGTCTGCTTGTTTACTCATGGTGGATGGTGTTGTGTGTGTGCCTGCTTGTTTACTCATGGTGGATGGTGTTGTGTCTGTGCCTGCTTGTTTACTCATGGTGGATGGTGTTGTGTCCTTGTCTGCTTGTTTACTCATGGTGGATGGTTTTGTGTCTGTGTCTGCTTGTTTACTCATGGTGGATGGTGTTGTGTCTGTGTCTGCTTGTTTACTCATGGTGGATGGTGTTGTGTCTGTGCCTGCTTGTTTACTCATGGTGGATGGTGTTGTGTCTGTGCCTGCTTGTTTACTCATGGTGGATGGTGTTGTGTCTGTGCCTGCTTGTTTACTCATGGTGGATGGTGTTGTGTCTGTGCCTGCTTGTTTACTCATGGTGGATGGTGTTGTGTCTGCAGCCAGAAGGTCAGCATGACAGTGGTGCTGATGGCCAACGACTCCAACGGCATGATCTTCTACAACGGTCAGAAGGCAGACGGCAAAGGGGACTTCATTTCTCTCTCCCTCAATGACGGCATCCTGGAGTTCCGCTATGACCTAGGCAAGGGTCCCGCTGTCATCAGGTGGGCTTCACTTTTAAAGTCTGTAGTGACTCCAGTCTAGGACTGCATCATGACAAGTCTGTATTAAAACTAGTCTAGAACCCTGTAGTACCTCTAGTTTAGAACATCATAGTGATTAGTCTTAGACCCTGCAGTTACTCTAGAGTAGAAAGCAACAGTGAATCTAGAACACAGCTTTGACTGTAGTCTAAAACATACATGTAAGTTACTTTAGTTTAGCACCATATAGTAACTCTAGAATCCTGTAGTGATTCTAGTATATTACGTCATAGTTAGTCTAGATGTCTGGAGTGACTATGAATTTACAAAGTATGGACTCCTCGTAAAAATTTTTCAGTCTTAATTGATTTTGTTGTACTTGTCTTGATGTACATGCGTATGTTGTTTTGAGACATCCATGACCCTTGTCTTGTGTGGATTTGTGCATTGTACTGCTGCAGGAGTAAAGACAAGATGAAGATGGGCGTTTGGAACACGGTCACTCTGGAGCGGGCCAGTCGCAAGGGAGAAATTAACATAAACGGAAAAGACCCAGTGAGAGGAGAGTCACCGGTAAGTCAAGAGAGCTAGCAGGCTAGGCTAGCCACACAATATGATCAGCCTCGCTACTCGCATGCAAGGCAGATTGGCTATGAATAAACAGTGTGTGTGTTTTTGCATTGCTTATGCTTAGCCTTATCACCCAGCTCTGTGTGTTCTTGTGTACAGTACAGTATGTGCATTTCACTATAGCACCCTAACCTAGGCCCTGCGTTATGCCCTTATCAATAGAGCTGTGCACAGTCTACTTCTAGAGGTCACTGTTGATAACAAACCAGATCTGACTCAGAAACCACACTTCCTATTTCAGGCTGATCATAAGGTCACACAAGCTGCATTGTGTTTGAAAACACCTTCCACAGTCGCTTGACGGGTTGTGGAGGTGAGAAGGCTCTCAGGAGATGAAGAGGGCATACTTGACAGGCCATCTTCAAACTGGAAATGCCTCATTTCCATTCTTTGTTAAATCCTTTTTGATCTGGCGTCTTTGACTCTGTTATCTTTCCTACACAATTGTATTACATTGTCTCATTCAGGAAGCACAACCTCTGTGGCCTGAGTGCAATATACCCATTATTATCACTATTTCCTTTTAGCTCCTATTAAAGCAAACAGCCCAGAAGTCTGTGCATGCGTTGTTTTAACCCATGCTCTGAAAGACTTGACATATCGATGGAGCGATGGTTAAAATAATGTTGTATTAATTATACTCTAGCAATAAACCAGGTACAAGAGCCTAAATGAAAGCAATTTAATAGGCAGATATTTCTACAAGTCATCCAATTATATTAAAGTGTAATTTGTGATTAGTAGCATGTACGCTCGCATGTCAACTCCAAACCTGCCGCCTCCGAGACGTGCTGCTGTCTCTTTTCCTCGTATTTTTCTTGCTGTCCTCTGTGTGGTAATTGTGTTTCACTCAGGCAACAGAGGCAGGAAATCGTATTAAAAGAGAACAGGGAGAAAAGAGGGAGGGATGAGCCAATGCTAGTGATGTAGATGCTCAGTCCACGCAGGCCCCATGCACGAGATAGCTGCCAGCTAATTCTTTCCTACTGCATTTACAATGAAGTAGGGAGCCAGGGAACATTCCTGTTGTCTAAGAGCCTGGTATCTTTGATATAGATGCCTTACATAAAGTTATTATACATGGGATCCTTACTCCAGTATTTCAGGTCATCTCAGATAGCTAGAACATTTCATCACAATCCATCCCCGCTTCCTCACACTGTAAAACCCAAAATAATTTTTGAAACTGATTACATCAAAATCTTTAAGCAAAACTAACTCAATTTAAAATGTCGATGTAATCAGTTTCAACTATTATTTAGAGTTCAATTAATGTATTGGGTTTTACAGTGCACATGAACAGAAAAACACCGTCAGCAAAAGCTACGTGGGTCACTGTAGTTCTAAATCCACAATTGAAGCTTCTTCTGAGCACAATTACACTTTTTTGTTTGACTGGCAGCCTTTCTGTCTTATGCATGACCTTCGGGCTTTATTGTTTGCGTTCTGTTATGCAGATTTATGTTGGCCTGGTGAAATGTGTATGTGTGTGACAGAGTGTGTGTGTAGGTGTGTATGCGCATGTGTGTTTCACGACTCTTGCACACCAACGTCTGTTGTTTTCTCTCTACTCTGATAACCTTTTTTCCTCCTGTGTTCTTTTCTCTGACTGTGTGCTGTCTGGAAACTAAGAAATCACGCAAGGTAACAAGACGAGCCCCATCCACGTCCTCAGACATTTCATACCTCCACTTTCAGTTTGCCTTCTTGCACCCATTCTCCACCATACACTTGTTTTCAGACCTTTTAGAACTGACAGGGGAAAAGGGTTGTCATTTAGTATTACCAGTTCATCCACACTACCAAAGTAGGAACATTTGTTTAAGAACTCGGTTTGGCTTTCACCTCAGTCCATCTGCTGTGGAGGCGGAAGGAGGGAGGTAGGCTGGGGAGGCAGTTATCTTACTGACCGCCATTGTTCCCCGCAACAATGAAATGTCTTCATTAGTTTCTTGTGGGCGGAGATCTCTACAGCTCCTTTTGGCAGCGGAGAGCGAGGAGAGGAAGGCTCAGAAAGAGACAGTGAGGTGCCAAGCCAAGCCTGGCTGTTCTTTTGTCATCTACTTTTTCTTGTAAAGGAGAAACTAAACTATCCACATCATGAAGTCATTCACTCACTCATAACCGGAAACACAAAGGCATTGACATCACCAACAATTCTCATTCCGTTAGACAAACTGCCATGTTAGAATAGGAACAATATATTCATCCAGTGACAAAACAGTCACTCACATTTATAGAAGGCATGTTTCCTACTCTTTACAGCCAGTAGATGATCAGGTCATCTTTAATCTAAAATCTAAATGATTTAGTTACTACTAAGTGGCATTTTATCTAAAGTCTGATAGGTGGCCTGCAGGTCACAGAGCCCGCCCTACGTGCACCAACACTAGTTCAAGTTTACCTTAAACCCTGCTTCCTCCAGCTCTCCTACCAAATAGTTCAAGTTTACCTTAAACCCTGCTGGCCTCCAGCTCTCCTACCAAATAGTTCAAGTTTACCTTAAACCCTGCTG
>JACXGM010030109.1:0-13410 GCA_016801145.1 Umbra pygmaea
AATATCTTTTCATTTAACAATATCTGGAAATATGTTCATAGTACCATCATGTTTAGTCTTTTTGAAAAGGGCTAAATGAGCAGAAGAAGATTGAATCATTTATTTGTATTTTGAAGTCATGAATGTACTTGTATTACAAAACTATGAATGTATAATGTGGAAGAGCCTGTTTCTGCTTTGTCCCAAACTGTTGGGTCAAGAGGAGTGTTTGTTTTTACAGTAGGGGGTCAACCTTTTTGTTTCTGGATCTCTGATTAGTAGACAGATGGGGTGTTGGTCAAGGGAGATAATTAACTTTAGGGTTTGCGACATCTGCCTTTCAAGTTAAGATAGGAAAAGGCTAGGAATGTGCTTTGTGTCAGGTGTCATTTAATCCTGACCAGTCATAGGATAAGCAGGAAATAACAATGGGGGTTGCTAGGACTGGCAAATAAGTAATTTGAAGCTAAGAGTTTGGTCTTAGCATTAAGACAAGAGGCCAGGGGAGTCAGCAAATCAGGAAATAGTGGGAGGGTTTCAGTGTATAATATAATGTCATGTTTTGTAAATTGAGGTTGTCTTTGTCCTATTTTACCATGGATTAAACACCAGATTCTGTCTCGAAATGGCAGAGTCTTAATTAGTTCTTTTTACAATGCTCATGTCATGTCTTTCTTTGATTAATAATTAGATATGACACTAGTCATTGTGTTGCAAATGTTAAACACCCAACCCCCACGTGCTGATTATATAAAACCACCTATTCCCAAAGTGGACTACCTGCATTAATGTTAGTGCAAACACGAAAAACTTGTGGTTCAACGTATATTCAAACAGGGATATACATTTAATAGATTTTTTCTGAATAGCCCAGTCTCACTGTCGAAAAAACCACTAACTAGTGTTTTTATTTATTATCATGCTTGTGTTTAAAAAATCCTACATTTGTACTTACAAAGAGAATTAAGAATGCACCTATGCAAAAAAACTGGTATTGATCAAATGATCGTATGACCGTTTTATGCACACCATTAAATCCCAATTGATAAATACCACTTGTTCTTAGCGTCAGTGCTGGTGCACAGTCTCTACGATTTGCCTATCAACACACTTCTAATTACCTGCGGGAAACATAAGCTACAATGAGGTTCGTTCAATGCATGACACAATCCAAATTTCCGAGCTTGACAGAAGGTGTCATGTAGTGTAAAATGATGAGCGCATGATTGTTACTCGCTTCACCAGTAAAAAGTAAAATCCCGCTAAAGATAAAAGTGTATTGCATTGAGAAATATGCTGTTATTCAAACTAATTTTGTCAACAAACAATAATAGGCATCTAATCAGTAATAGTGTCATAATTTACGCAGGGCATCATAGTCGCAATATGCAAAGGTATTTAGAGTGCTTATGGACGTCGGTTGTCTGGGCGGCCGCCTTGACTGGAAAGTGGTGCGGGAAACCCTGCATTCCCGGTTTTCAGATAATAAAACACTTTACTATTTGTAACTACGGTTAAGTTGTAAGTCTAAGGATTTGACCAACTGCTATATTCTGTATGAGGTGTCTATGATATTACTGCCTGCCCTTAACAATGTGTTATACTCTGCGGGTTGAGGTAGATAGTATAGTTTCCAAAATATCAAAGTTTTTATAAATGGTAATGTCTATAAAGTTGATATCCTTTCTAGAGCTCTCTCTCTGCAGTATATTTTTAATTCAGATCTGATGAGTTAAGAGAAACAATATTTTTGCCATTCCATATAGGATATAATCTATAGGCTATATATTTTCCAAAGAACGACATGATGGTGATATGGATTTTTTTTAAATAGCTAATGTAAAACATGCAATCCCCCCAGCCACACGTTGTCTGAGCCCATGAGAGTTTTGAAAATCTGGTGACATGACTGGTGTCCTGTATTGGCATTAGAAAGTAAATAAAGATTGAATTAATTAATTCATAATAGCTGCATCAATTATTACATTAAACGTATCTTTACGTTGGTGCTACAGGAGCAGCTTGATCTATTTAATTTAGAAAACGTAAAACAAACAGCCATTGTTGTTTGAGTATTGGGCTTGAGGAGTATCTTATAACGAAACTAAATTAAATTAACAACGCAATTGAACGAGTCACTAATAAAAGGAGTTGTGACGGATAGTATCTCCAATACTGTTTTTTAAATATGTTCTCAAGCACTTCAGGCAAGAGAAAGTGAGGGTTGGCCACCATTTAAACGATAGGAGAGCTAAGCTTATTCGTGGAGGTGATAGCCCTGTCTTGCCCCAGCCTGCTGCCGCTGCTCCGGTTGAATTCCGCTGGAATTCCACACAGCGTGAAGTAATACTTAATCTGTCCAATAAAATTATAAATCGTTTTCAAAAACATGAAAGATTTGGGTGGTACTTCTATAAGCTTTCATGTGCTGTATAAGTCAATAGCCCATGTGATCTAACTGTATATAATTGTTCTTCATTTTTTTACTTAATTGTACTTTAGCGTTACAAATAGTAAATGTCCAGTTTGTAGTTGGATTTGCCTACTGGAGGTTTTTTCTCAAGTAATCCATAATAACAAACAATTATTGTTTATCTGGTTGGATGCCAATTAGCCTATTTGATATTTGACATGTTGATATTTTTCCAGACACTAGTTGGTGATTAATTTTGCCAGTGAGACCGGACAATTCAGACATAAAAACATAACTTTAATAACATATAGGTACATTTGAATATTGAAATGCATGTTGAACCACAATTTATTTTGTATCCCACTTTAGGAATAGCTGGCCTATAACAACAGTACAGAACAAAATAATGACTGTAGTTATCTTTTGTAAAAAACCTTCTATAGTGGGGAGTACAAGTATTTGATAACCTGCAAAATCGGCAGTGTTTCCTACTTACAAAGCATGCAACTGTGAGAGACTGAATCCAAAACTAAAATCCAGAAAATCCCATTATATGATTTTTAAATAATACATTTGCATTTTATTGCATGGCATATGTATTTGATACATCAGTAAAGCAGAATTCAATATTTGGTACAGAAACATTTGTTTGCAATTACAGAGTTCATATGTTTCCTGTAGTTCTTGACCAGGGTTTCACACACTGTAGCAGGGATTTTGGCCCACTCCTCCATACAGACCTCCAGATCCTTCAGGTTTCGGGCTGTCGCTGGGCAACACGGACTGGCTAGGCCACTCCAGGACATTGAGATGCTTCTTATGGAGCCACTCCTTAGTGTGTTTCGGGTCATTGTCATGCTGGAAGACCCAGCCACGACCAATCTTCAATGCTCTTAAAGGGAAGGAGGGAAGGAGGTTGTTGGCCAAGATCTCGTGATACATGTCCCCATCCATTCTCCCCTCAATACGGTGCAGTCATTCAATCCCCTTTGCAGAAAAGCATCCCCAAGGAATGATGTTTCCACCTCCATGCTTCACAGTTGGGATGGTGTTCTTGGGGTTGTACTCATCCTTCTTCCTCCAAAGCTCTACTTTTGTCTCATCAGACCACATGACCTTCTCCCATTCCTCCTCTGGATCATTCAGATGGTCATTGGCAAACTTCAGACGGGCCTGGACATGCGCTAGCTTGAGCAGGGGGACCTTGCATGCGCTGCAGGATTTAAATCCATGACGGAGTAGTGTGTTGCTATGGTTTTCATTGAGACTGTGATCCCAGCTCTCGCCGTGTAGTTCTGGGCTGATCCCTCACCTTCCTCATGATCATTTATGCCCCATGAGTTGAGAACTCCTTCCATTTTCTAATAATTGCGCCAAACTGCTTGCCTATTGTCCTGTAGCCCATCCCAGCCTTGTGCAGGTCTACAATTTTATCCCTGATGTCTTTACACAGCTCTCTGGTCTTGGCCATTGTGGAAAGGTTGGAGACTGTATGATTTATTGTGTGGGCAGGTGTCATTTATACAGGTAACAAGTTCAAACAGGTGCAGTTAATACATGTAATGAGTGGAGAACAGGAGGGCTTCTTAAAGAAAAACTAACAGGTCTGTGAGAGCTGAAGTTCTTACTGGTTGGTAGGTGATCAAATACTTACGTCATGCAATAAAATGCTAATTATCTTTTTTAAATCATATGATGTGATATTCTGGATTTTTGTTTTAGATTCCGTCTCAAATCGTTGAAGTGTACCTATGATGAAATTACAGACCTCTACATGCTTTGTAGGTAGGAAAACCTGCAAAATCGGCAGGGTATCAAATACTTGTTCTCCCCACTGTATATAGTGCGCCTCCGAAATATAGTGCACGGGGGGGGGGGGGGGGGAGTGCGTCATTTGTAAAAACGTGAGGTCCAGACTGTTTTAAATTAGCCTCAGTAATACCGATCCCAAAAAAGCCTTCGCCTGATCCTGCAGTTTTACTAAAGTTTTCGACCAATTCCCAATCTGGCAAAATTTTATCCCAAATTCTCAAAAATTGTTTTTATACAGTTACAAAATTATTTGAATATTAATGGTATTTCAGATATTTTTCAGTATGGTTTTAAAAACCTACAAATCACAGAGCCTCCCGTTCTGAAAGTTGACAAAAAGTTGACAAAAGATAGTGACATTTTAATGTCCACTGATGCTGGTAATACCATGGCTTTAATTGTGTTATATCTTAGTTCAGCCTTTGATTTTGTTGATCACGGTATTCTGATGTCTTGGTTGGAGCAATTCATTGGTATAAGAGGCTCTGTACTCGACTGGTCCTTCCTCTCCAATAGAAGATTCTTTGTAAATATAGGGAAACATTCTTCTGTAGCACATGTTACATGTGGTGTCCGACAGGGATCAACTTTATATATAGAGAAAACAATAACTCCATTATTGTTTTCTCTATACTGTATATGTTACCCATATGATCCATATTTAGAAGATTTGGTGTTTTGTATCATTGCTACGCCTACGACATGCAGCTTTATATACCAATTAAGCACAATGATAGGTATGCCATAAATCGTTGGATGGATTGTCTGCAAGATTTGAAAACATGGCTAAACAATAACTTTCTCCATTTGAATGATGATAAAAAACAAATTGTTCTATTTGGGCCTACTGAGAACTGATTTGAGCAATGTTGACTTGGGTTCTCACTTCATTTTATTCTCTTGTTGCAAAGAATCCGGATTTTACATTGGATAGTGGCCTTAAACTGAACAAACAAATTAATTCAGTTGTCAGTTCTAGTTTTTACCACCTCCGAAGATTAGCAAAAGTTAAACCATTCATAAGCAGACAGAGTTTTGAAAATGTAATTCATGCTTTTATTTCATCACGACTTGATTACTGTAATTTGCTCTATCTAGGACTGCCTGTTTCATCCATACAGACTTCAACTAGTCCAAAATGCAGCAGCCCGCTTGCTCACAGGCATTCACAAACAGGATCACATCACGTCTATTCTAAGTTCACTGCATTGACTACCTATTCAGTGTCGTATTGAATTGAACATTTTATTATTTGTGTACAAAGCGTTAAACAATATTCACTCCTCAATACATCACTGAGTTGGTTACGGATCACAAACCTGTTAGATTGCTAGGATCACAGACTAATCATTTACTATGAGTAACCAGATCCAGAATGAAATGCAGGAATGACAAAGCCTTTGAAGTAGCTGGCCCCAGGCTATGGAACAAATTGCCGTCATCGATTAAAACAGCGTCCACAGTACCTGAGTTTAGAAGTCTCTTAAAAAAACTTGTATTCTTGTGCTTTTAATGTTTTGTAAATGTCTATTTTAATTTTGGGGATGGACCTAGATATTTCTTGTACAGCATTTGGTCAACCAAGGTTGTTTTAAATGTGCTTTATAAAATAATTAAACTTGAAAATGGTATGTTTAATTATGTAAATGCATTATCTCATTAAATATGCATGTTTTTGCATAATATTTGGTAAATAGGTCTGAACATATGATAAAGGTAGGTGCAAAATTATTTTTTCATTTTGTTTACAAAATCTGTGTGTCCTAGTGCACTACATTCTGTTGGTAACCTGCTCTGTTTTTCCTAGTGCACTACATTCTGTTGGCTACCTGCTCCGTGTGTCCTATTGGACTACATTCTGTTGGAATCCTGCTCCGTGTGTCCTAGTGTATTACATTCGACCACAGCCAATAGCCGACTTTCAAAAAACTGCAATATGACTGCGTTGCAAAGCATCTGAATAATGAACTATGTTCTTATATCCAGTCAATCCAAATTTGTTTTGATTACTGTACCAAGCAAGTGTTTCACAGAACTCAGTTTTGTCAAATTTCAGCTAATTGTTCTGGTGTTGTCACGGACCCCATTATGGTAACTGGATATAATTAATTTTGTTTCCTGTGTGAGTTGTTTTGCTCTGTGTTCCTGTAATGTTTCCCAGTTCCTCTTCCCTGAGAACTACATCTTCCCCTTCCTAGATTGCTCAGAACTACAATTCCCATAACTTGGGCTCAATCACCCAAATTCCATTCACCTGTCTCACCCAGTCTGTATATAAGACACACACACACACCATTGCCTCTTCGCGAGGAATTGTAAGTATCCTTTCTTCTTACTGAGCATATACAGGTCCTTCTCAAGAAATTAGCATTTTGTGATAAAGTTAATTATTAATTAACACTCTTTTGCAGGTGTTTAGAGTTAATTAGTTGATTCAGATGATTAGGTTAATAGCTCGTTTAGAGACCCTTTTCATGATTTGCTAATTCTGTCATATAGGAATTTTGGGTTTTCATGAGCTGTATGCCAAAATCATCAGTATTAAAACAATAAATGACCTGAAATATTTCAGTTGGTGTGCAATGAATCTAAAATATATGAAAGTTTAATTTTTATCATTACATTATGGAAAATAATGAACTTTATCACAATATGCTAATTTCTTGAGAAGGACCTGTATTATTGGATTGTTATTCTGGCCTGACCCGTGCATCGTTTATTCAGTATTTTGCCTTGGATTATCCCCTGTACCTTCGCTTGATCCTTCCTGCCTTGTTTCTGTATTTTCTGCCTGTATGAGAACCTGATTAGCGAACTCTGCCTGTCTGATTTACCTGGATTTGCTTATGGAACTCTACCTATCTGACTGCCTGGATTTTGAATAAACATCATTATTAACCTATTCTGGGAGTATCGTTACAGTTCCCACTTTTGTTATCACATGATCCATCACATATTTTAGTTAACCTATCGTTCTATTCAATTCACTAGTCACAGATGCAGCCTTGTTATCAACTGTGTATTTAAGTTCAGTCATGAGTGTTTGTAAATTACAGAGGGATTTCAGGAAATCAAAATATAATGTCCATAGCCTTAAAAAATCTATTTTCGCCATATTTATTTGATTAAAATGTCACATATCAGGCCAGAAATTATTCATCAACAAATCCCTCTGTAAATATCTTGTGTATATAATGGAGAATGACAAAAAATCGTTTTGTAAAAACAGCATTTAAAGATTTAAATAGGGGAATTTAATACATTTCTATTGGAAAAAAATGCTCAAAACAGAATAAATGCTCAGGCCCTTAGTAATAATAATACAGAATATTTCAAGCTCATGAAAATTGATTATTTAATAACATGGCAGGCATATACGGCTTACAACTGCAGTAACTCAATGAATTTCAGGCATGCAAACTCCTCACCTTTAGTTGAAATTTCACCTTTTTGAAACAGAAATAGGTCACCTATGTGATTCATGCAGATCCGATGAGAAAATATTTTGGGGGAGGGGGGGTGTCGTGGCCATGGCCAACACAGCATTTTACCCGTGCTTCGCAACTTTACAACTGGCTCTGGACCCAATTGGCACTTTTAATGCCTAAACCTCACAGCGAATCAGAGGCTGAGTGGGGAGAGGTTTATTTTAAAGTCTGCAACACTGAGCAGTCCGTCGACAACTGATGTCTATTAGATGTGTGATGGGCTTACAGTAAGTGATGCTTTTGAAAATAAAGTAGTTAAAACATAGGTTAATTGTTTTTTTTAATGATGAATGCTATACAAAACCATTCTAAATGGTTAATAGAACATTACATTGTTTACAAGAGCACAGATTCTACATTGATCTAGCCTCTTAATGTTGTTCTCAAAGTGCACCAGATTGATGCGTTTAACTATAAAATTTACACAATTTTAGTAAACAGTCTGGGTTTCGCCATATCCTTTTCACCTTTTTTACACCTGACCTGTTTGCATGGCTGGAATTAACATTGGCGTATCATGCACAAAGTTGCAGACAAAACCTACGCTAGACAGTTGTATGGACACAGAACAAGACCCACAGTAGATGTCACAGCTTTCTAAAGTCTAATTGTCCGTTCCAGCACCATGTACAGGTCCCTCTGACAGCTCTTTCTGGTGTCTTTTCACTTTATTGTCTTTGCTCACAAGTTTTCGTTCATACATTTATTTTCACTTCAGTGGCAAAAAACAAAAAATGTGTTTTGGAAAGTTTCGTGGAATAGACTATGCAGACATAGCAGCCAATTGGACAAGCAAACCGTAAATTACTATAAAGAATAAGGCCATCCTAAAATGTTATACTATTACAACAGATCCATATTGTGTGTGCGAGCGCGCGTTGGTGTGTCAACCTGACTACAAGAGTATGGACTCCACTGCGCTACTGAAGCTTGGCACCCCAGGCTGCAGTGATGCTGCCTACTGTTAACCTCTTGAGGATCAGTCTCCCGCCTGTGGGAGATTTTGGCATAAAAAGAAGAAGAAAAGAATCATTGCTCACAAGTGCAGTTTTTACTCTGCATATACACTGCTCAAAAAAATAAAGGTAACACTTAAACAACACAATGTAACTCCAAGTCAATCACACTTCTGTGAAATCACACTGTCCACCCAGGAAGCAACACTGATTGACAATCAATTTCACATGCTGTTGTGCAAATGGAAAAGACAACAGGAGGAAATTATAGGCAATTAGCAAGACACCCAATAAAGGAGTGGTTCTGCAGGTGGTGACCACAGACCACTTCTCAGTTCCTATGCTTCCTGGCAGATGTTTTGGTCACTTTTGAATGCTGAAGGTGCTTTCACTTTAGTGCTAGCATGAGACAGAGTCTACAACCCACACAAGTGGCTCAGGTAGCGCAGCTCATCCAGGTTGGCACATCAATGTGATGTGTGGCAAGAAGGTTTGCTGTGTCTGTCAGCGTAGTGTCCAAAGCATGGAGGCGCTACCAGGAGACAGGCCAGTACACAGGAGAGTGAAGGAGGCCATAGGATGGCAACAACACAGCAGCAGCACAGCTACCTCTGTCTTTGTGCAAGGAGGAGCAGGAGCAGCACTGCCAGGGCCCTACAAAATGAACTCCAGCAGGTGTCCACTCAAACGGTCAGAAACAGTCTCCATGAGGGTGGTATGAGGGCCCGACTTACACAGGTGGGGGTTTTGCTTACAGTTCAACACCAAGCAGGACGTTTGGATTTTGCCAGAGAACACCAAGATTGGCAAATTCGCCACTGGCACCCTGTGCTCTTCACAGGTTAAAGCAGGTTCACACTGAGCACATGTGACAGACATGACAGAGTCTGGAGACGCCATGGAGAACGATCTGCTGCCTGCGACATCCTCCATCATGACCAGTTTGGCGGTGGGTCAGTAATGGTGTGGTGTGGCATTTCTTTGGGGGGCCGCACAGCCCTCAATGTGCTCACCAGAGGTAGCCTGCCATTAAGTACCGAGATGAGATCCTTAGACCCTTTGTGAGATTATATGCTGGTGCGGTTGGCCCTGGGTTCCTCCTAATGCAATCCATTTTGTTATGTGAAAACAATCAGAAACATCATGCAACTTTACCATAAATCACGTTATGTATGAAGACTCACCCACCTACTTTCGAACAAAACACAGTCTAAAACATTTCAGAGCCACCCAATACTTCCTGATTTGGATACGTGTCCGGACTCTGGGAGTGAGCATAGCTTCGACTTATCAGACGAAGAAATGGTTTTGGAAGGGAAACATCCAGTTTTAGATTGGTGTGTAAAATCAGTTATTTCTTATTCTAATATAGTTGTTTATGATTGTAGCATAGTTATTATGCAATTACCCTTTGCCGTAATGCTGTGTTGCCTTTGTGAGTTCTAACAGAAGTATATTTGCTAATGATTGCAGTTTGATACTGAAGCTTCGAGACGTGCTTCAAACCATTAACTACAATTTCATTTGAACCACTGCTCCAAAGGATGCTTTGGTACAGAAGAATCACGTGACATATGACGTCTGAAGCAGCAACTGCTTCATTCTCTGAATGAATTACCTGAGTGGTTCGCAGCAACACCGCCACACACAAACCAGTCAGGAGTCAGGTACTGCCATTGCGACTGGCACCGCCTCATTTCGAGTCATTTTGGTGCGTAGTAGTCTCTACAGTGACAAACATTCGTTTGTTCATATTGATTTGTTTTTATTACTATGTAAGCATCTAGGAAGAGAGGTCGTTCTGACAAGGGAAAACTTTATATTGATCACTCCTAATAAGGTGCACTGGCTGTTAAATATTATTTTTAAATATTAGGCTAAAAGTCGAGTTATAGAACTGTAACTATCAGCAGCCTATAGTAATAGGTTTCTCAAGTCTGTATAAAAACCTTAGCCTACTTTATAATTATAGGCCTATATGATTAGTGTAGGCCTATACAATTAGTTTGTGAGCAAAAAAGAAACAGGCTCAGAAAGTGTGGAAAAAATAATGTTCCTTAATAAAAATCTTTGAGTATTCCCTATCCCACATACCCCCTGGCCATAGTTACACAAGCACACACAACTTGTGCCTAATTTTCCCAGCACATCCTCTGTTTCCCCAAGGACTCTCCGCAGTAACCAATAACAAAATACACAAATGAATCAGTCTTTATTTGTAAAAACAATGATATCCCATTGTTAGTATACATGTTGCACTGTGTTTGTGTGTGGAGTGGATATGTGCACTAGATTTATTTCACTCATCTTAAAGCCTCTTGTTCACTATCTAGTTGGGATTATTTAGATGCAGCTTTAGCACTTCAGGCAAGGATGCTGTAACTGAAGCTTCGACTAATGAACCCATTTTCAAACCAATTCTTTGTGGTTCGGTGCTTTGTTTGAACCATGCGTTCAAAAACAGGGGATGTTATTTTTGTCTAATCGAAGTACATGTACTGCAACGGCCTTGAAAATATCACTGTTACAACAACAATATCATAAAATGTAACAGTTCATTAGACTTCAAATCAACATCCCTGCTATCTAGAAGAAGACTGCTACAAAACCCATGGTCCTCTGGATCAATGTTTATAAATAGACACAATGCAGCACAATTCGGGCACAAGAGATCACGTATCAATTCATTGAGCTGTGCGACATGCATAATCAGCCACTGCTGTGTTGCACAATCAGTGGCACTTTCATTAAAACACCCCTGGTTTCCCAACGACAGCTTACGGTCATGTGCTGCTTCATGATGGTTTTTCAGCTAATCCAATAGATTGCTTTCCCTTTTCATTATTTTGCAAAGCGCAATTGCTGCTTTCTTTTTCTTGAAGGTTGCGGTGTTAGGGGCATTTTCGGAGGCCCTGCAGTATCCTAAACTTGGAAGTGCCAGATTACACCCCGTGATGCGTCTGAGTAAATCATGCAGAATCCAGCAGTATCCAATGTGATTTCATCATTAGCTTTAAATCCCCCTTCGGACATTCACGATTGATTACTGATAGAAAGAAAAATGCCCTTATTTGGGTTACATAGAGTTGTGCAGGAGACTCAGATCTTTACAACATAGTTAACAGTAGTTAATAATTCAGTAAACAGGCGAAACTCAGCATGTCACGTTGGAATGCTAACTTCTTATTAAACTTATTGCTGCAAGTAAACAAAATGTAATAAAAGAAACATCTTATTGTAAATGTTCAATGTTTTCTTTATAGCAGCTTAAAAGAGCACATTGAAGGACTAAACTAGCCCAAAATCTCAAAATTGACCACTGCGTGAAAAATCCTGCCTTATCTCTGTAACGCCCAGCCCAAGGAGGGCTGGTGTACATGAACTGAGACCTGGTCTCATTTATCTGTCTTAGGTATCTTGTTAATATTCAGTGCACTGCATGGTGTTTTAGTTTCCTTGCTAATGTTTATGTTAAATTGGGTGAAATGTCCCTTTAAGTTGTGTGACACCTCTCTCCCAGTCTGTCCTTGCTAGCATAGGACATGGTTAGGCTAGTATCTTGTAGATCTGATTAGTATTGACATTCAGCCTTATTCCCTCAGCTAGTTAGAGTAATGCATATAAGCTGGACAGACTGAGAGGTTGTCGGTTAATCATTCTGTCACGGTGTTCGTGTGCTGTACATTACGTTATGTTTTGAAGATCCGGGAGCATGTACTGAGTATGTTGTGAAAAGTGAGTTGGTTGGAGTTAGGAAGTGTACGTGTATGCTGTTATTTGTATAAGCTGTCAGTGTTCCGTGCCAGTGTTAAAGAGCATGTTATGCTATTTGCCCGCTACTAATGAGAGCAGGGTAGCGTATAGTAAGTTTTATAAATATATGCATTGTGCCACTTGCTCCGGTGGTACCCTGCAACGAAAGGTAATTTGTCTTCCTCGGCTCTGTCATCACATATAATAAACAAGCCACAACCATCGTCTACCTGCCTTGGTCTCCCTCACTCCACCATACACCAACTCTGTGACAATCTCGACTTAAAGTTCACAAGCCTCCACTGATGTTTAGCCATTTTTGTACTTATAAATACTTTTTTTTTATTTACACAAATGCATTTATTATATATAGGCATTTACTAGTGCTTTTCTCCCAGTTCTCACATTTCAGAAACCTTAAAATGAGTGACAGGTTGTATATAAACTTATATTCATTCAAAGATAAATCCTGTGTATATACATTTGTGCTCATAGGTTTGCATACCCTGGAAGGAAGTGTGAAAGTTAGGCATTGAGTTTGACAATATGACTGTTCTTGCAAAACTTCTGATTGTTTTGAAAAGATAGTGATCATATGAAGCCATTAATTATCACCCGTGTTGGGTATAGTTACTTTTAGGATTACTTTTTAGTTACTTGATGAGTTCACAAGTTTTGGGAAGTGCCTATTTAAGACAAAATTATCAGGTAAATGGAGATCATATCTTAACAGTGACCTATAAAACAAATAGAAAGAGTAAAGAACATATCATTCATGGTCACCATGAACTTTGACTGAACGAGTGGTTATGACTGAAATAACCACTCGTTACAACTGAGGTATGCAGCAAAGCATTTGTGAAGCCACAACACGCACAACCTTGAGACGGATGGGCTACAACAGCAGAAGACCCCACCGGGTACCACTCATCTACATTACAAAAAGGAAAGCGGCTAAAATTTGCCAGAGCTCACCAAAATTGGACAGTTGAAGACTGGAAAAATGTTG
>JACXGM010030110.1:0-13409 GCA_016801145.1 Umbra pygmaea
TAGAAGTTTAGCCCTTGCGTTCTTAGTATAGAACGAGACACGACATGGGAGATTAATCATCCGTGAATTTGCATCATCGGTGAACATTCTACTTTCTTATTGCACACTGGAGAGGAAAAAATGCTGGTAGGCTACCATAGGCTACTTGATTTAAACTTTTTGTTACCTTTAGTGAACTTGACTATTTCAAAGTGTGCTCAATTTTTTTCGGATGTAGGTAACAATATTTAACAATTTATATATTTTCATATTTAATTAAAATAGTATTTTTTGTCAAGTCATCCGCCCCATCTGCGGTTGATATAACCACAAACCGTGCATCTCTTCTGCACACTGTGCCCCCTTAAAAAAAATAGGTGCATGACGCCCCTGATGTATAGTATAGTATACTGCTGATTGACATATTTAATATTTACAGATAAATATATATACAGTTGTGTTTGAAATAATAGCAGTGTTCAAAATAGTGAGTAAAGCTCAAAATCATTTTAATACACTGCTCAAAAAAATAAAGGGAACACTAAGATAACACATCCTAGTTCTGAATGAATGAACTAATCGTATAAAATACTTTCGTCTTTACATAGTTGAATGTGTTGATCACACAAAAATTATCAATGGAAATCAAATTTATCAAACCATGGAGGTCTGGATATGGAGTCACACTCAAAATCAAAGTGGAAAACCACACGACAGGCTGATCCAACTTGTTGTTGATGTAATGTCCTTAAAACAAGTCAAATGATCAAAAAGTAATGATCTCCCTACAACGCCTGGGCATGCTCCTGATGAGGTGGCGGATGGTCGCCTGAGGGATGTCCTCCCAGACCTGGACTAAAGCATCCGCCAACTCCTGGACAGTCTGTGGTGCAACTGGTGGATGGAGCGAGACATGATGTCCCAGATGTGCTCAATCGGATTCAGGTCTGGGGAACGGGGAACGGGCGGGCCAGTCCATAGCATCAATGCCTTCCTCTTGCAGGAATTGCTGACACTCCAGCCACATGAGGCCTAGCATTGTCTTGCTTTAGGAAGAACCCACGGCCAACCGCACCAGCATATGGACTCACAAGGCGTCTGAGGATCTCATCTCGGTACCTTATTGCAGTCAGGCTACCACTGGCGAGCAAATGGAATGCTGTGCGGCCCCCCAAAGAAATGCCACCCCACACGATTACTGACCCACCCCCAAACCGGTCATGCTGGAGGATGCTGCAAGCAGCCAAACATTCTCCACGGCATCTCCAGACTCTGTCTCGTCTGTCACATGTGCTCAGTGTGAACCTGCTTTCATCAGTGAAGAGCACAGGGCGCCAGTGGCTAATTTGCCAATCTTGGTGTTCTCTGGCAATTGCCAAACGTCCTGCACGGTGTTGGGCTGTAAGCACAACCCCCACCTGTGGACGTCGGGCCCTCATACCGCCCTCATGGAGTCTGTTTCTGACCGTTTGAGTGGACACATGCACATTTGTGGCCTGCTGGAGTTCATTTTGCAGGGCTTTGGCAGTGCTCCTCCTGCTCCTTCTTGCACAAAGGCAGAGGTGGAGATCCTGCTGCTGGGTTGTTGCCCTCCTACAGCCTCCTCCACGTCTCCTGATGTACTGGTTGTCTCCTGGTTGCGCTTCCATGCTCTCGACACTACGCGGACAGACACAGCAAACCTTCTTGCCACAGCTGCACTACCTGAGCCACTTGTGTAGGTTGTAGACTCCGTCTCATGCTACCACTAGTGTGGGCACTGCCAGCATTCAAAAGTGACCAAAACATCAGCCAGGAAGCATAGGAACTGAGAAGTGGTCTGTGGTCACCACCTGCAGAACCACTCCGTTATTGGGGGTGTCTTGCTAATTGCCTATAATTTTCACCTGTCTGCTCCATTTGCACAACAGCATGTTAAATTGATTGTCAATCAGTGTTTCTTCCTGAGTGGACAGTGTGATTTCACAGAAGTGTGATTGACTTTGGAGTTACGTTGTGTTCTTTAAGTGTTCCTTTAATTTTTTTGAGCAGTGTATGTTTTTATTCCATACATACAAATGCATTGGGAACACTGTACAGTCTATTACAAATATAAACATGAAGAAAAATCTATCAAATTTGTGTTGAACTCAAAGCATTTACTGTATAAACTGAAAAATGCTTGAAGATATAGCTAGCCTGTGAATCACTGAACTAATATTTAGTTGTATAACCACGGTTTCTGAGAACTGCTTCACATCTGTGTTGCATGGAGTCAACCAACTTCTGGCAGGTATTCCAGCCCAGTACTATTGGACTACATTCCACAGTTCCTCTGCATTTCTTGGTTTTGCCTCAGAAACAGCATTATCTGTGTCACCCTACAAGTTTTCCATTGGATTAAGGTGCGGGAATTGAGCCAGCCTCTCCATAACGTTAATCTTGTTGGTCTGGAACCAAGATGCTGCTTGCTTACTGGAGTGTTTGAGGCGGTTGTTTTTTTGGATCACCCATTTCAAGGGCATTTCCTCTTCGTCATAAGGCAACATGACCTCTTGAAATATTTTGGTGTATTCGAACTGATCCATGATCCCTGGTATGGGATATATAGGCTCAACACCATAGTATGAGAAACTGCTTACGCCACCATGCTTCATTGTCTTCACAGTGTACTGTGGCTTGAATTCAGGATTTGGGGGCCCCTAGACCAAATAAGAACAATCTTGCTTTCATCAGTCCACAAAATGTTGTGCCATTTCTCTTAAAGCCAATTAGTGTGTTCTATGGCAACACGTGATTTTTGAACAAAGGGACTTTGCGGGGGCTTCTTGACAATAACTTGGCTTCACCTAGGCATCTTCTAATTGTTACAGTACTCACTGGTGACTTTAGATCTTCTTTGATCACCCTGGAGCTGATCATTGGCTGAGTCTGCAATTTTGGCTATTCTTCGAACCAAAGAGTGGTATTCCGTTTTTTTCAACGTTTTGGTTGCCATTTTAAAACAGTCAAGATCATTTTAGCTGAGCAGCCTATCATTTTCTGCATTTCTTTGTATGTTTTTTAATCAGCGTACGCTGTTCTTCTGAACAAAGTCTATAACGACCCATTTTACTCCAATTTTCAGAGAGAAATGCACTATAACTAGCATGTACAATATTTGCTGCCTTCGTCCTTAAATTAGGGCCACTAGTTTGACAACTGTTTTTTCACAGAATGATTGACCTCACTGCTTGATCTCTACACTGCTATTTATTTTACTCTACTGCAACTACTAGTAAAGTATTTGCCATGTCGAAATATGATTTCTACCAAAAACAGTAATTGATCTGGTTAGTGATGTTTGACTGCTATCATTTTGAACACAACTGTATATACACTCACCTAAAGGATTATTAGGAACACCATACTAATACTGTGTTTGACCCCCCTTCGCCTTCAGAACTGCCTTAATTCTACGTGGCATTGATTCAACAAGGTGTTGAAAGCATTCTATAGAAATGTTGGCCCATATTGATAGGATAGCATCTTGCAGTTGATGGAGATTTGTGGGATGCACATCCAGGGCACGAAGCTCCCATTCCACCACATCCAAAGATGCTCTATTGGGTTGAGATCTGGTGACTGTGGGGGCATTTTTAGTACAGTGAACTCATTGTCATATTCAAGAAACCAACTTGAAATGATTCAAGCTTTGTGACATGGTGCATTATCCTGATGGAAGTAGCCATCAGAGGATGGGTACACGATAGCCATAAAGGAATGGACATGGTCAGAAACGATACTCAGGTAGGCTGTGGCATTTAAACAATGCCCAATTGGCACTAAGGGGCCTAAAGTGTGCCAAGAAAATATCCCCCAAACCATTACACCACCACCAGCAGCCTACACAGTGGTAAGAAGGCATGAACATTTTTCAAGTCTTCAACTGTCCAATTTTGGTGTGCTCTTGCAAATTGTATCTTCTTTTTCCTATTTGTAGTGGATATGAGTGGTACCTGGTGGGGTCTTCTGCTGTTGTAGCCCATCCCCCTCAAGGTTGTGCGTGTTGTGGCTCACAAATGCTTTGCTGTATACCTCGGTGGTAAAGAGTGGTTATTTCAGTCAAAGTTGCTCTTCTATCAGCTTGAAGCAGTCGGCCCATTCTCCTCTGACCTCTAGCATCAACAAGGCATTTTCACCTACAGGACTGCCGCATACTGGATGTTTTTCCCTTTTCACACCATTTTTGTAAACCCTAGAAAGGGTTGTGCGTGAAAATCCCAGTAACTGAGCAGATTGTGAACTACTCAGACCGGCCCGTCTGGCACCAACAAACATGCCACGCTCAAAATTGCTTAAATCACTTTTCTTTCCCATTCTGACATTCAGTTTGGAGTTCAGGAGATAGTCTTGACCAGGACCACACCCCTAAATGCATTGAAGCAACTGCCATGTGATTGAGTAGATAATTGCATTAAGGAGGAATTGAACGGGTGTTCCTAATAATCCTTTAGGTAAATGTATACTATATATATATATATATTTAAAAAATTATTTCGGGAAATAACATATCTTACTGATATTGTACATAATTATGTCAACTTTCATAGAAATATGGAAACACTGAGCAGTTACATTAAATGCAAAAATTTGATATTCTTACTCTTGGCTGGATTCCAACAGGCATTACACATCATTTGGCATGCCTGCATTGAGTCAATGTACAAATATATAGCAAACAGCTGGGATGGAATATTGTGTTTGTTCAACAACATGGTATATACCTTGATTCAACAAAGAATGAAGGCAACTAGATGCTAAACATTTTATTTTGCTCAATATTTGATAAACAATACTACTCCCTGTCCTACCACAGCTGGTTGACTTAAAATTGTACATAGGATAAACATATATTTTTTCATATTTTCTTGGGAGACATTGATTTCACTCCAGAGAAACATCAGATTTCAAAGAGCAACAGATAGCTTGTTGATCACTTTTCACTGCAGGCTCCAAATAAAGCAATTCCGTGGATGATTGCGCTAATACCATCAACATGCGCCATCTTCTCTTGATTAGTATTTGTGTTTAAACACTCTGTTGAAGTCATTTATGAGGAGTATGACGAGCATTAGGGTCACGTTAAGTGATACACAAACATTGCTAACCATGAGTGAAATAGAAAGGCACTAGTGCATGTATGGATCACTCTCTGGGGAGTGTAATAAAATGTTTCGTTACTTGGCTTCAGTATGGCTGACCCAGTTCTGTACAAGTTCTCAGGGCCAAACACGATACACACTGACAACAAATCCTTCAGTGCTAACAAATCTGAATTCAATTAGCTTGCATCCCTGATTTGGTTCTCATACATTTACGTGTGTGTGTGTCTGTGGGGGAGTTTGCGTGAGAGAAAATGCGCGTCTGTGTGTGTGCTGGGATGGACTGGCCATCTGCCATTTTTATATATTTATTTTCCTCTGTGTAACTTTTTAAAGAAACTTATCATTATCTGGCTAATACTATGGATGTGAAGGAATAAAATCAAGGTGAAAAAAATATGGCCATTGTGGTCCCAGCCCCATTACGTCCTCAATGGGTGTGTAAGAGGGAAGTTTGCGTGTGTGTTTGTGTGCAGACATCAATAGTGGTTACATACAGTATTCATTGATATCGATCATACAGTATGTTCCCTTTGACTGTCTGACCAGTTGGTTGCCATGTGTGAGGATATCTAACAGAGCTAGGCCCCTTCATGTTGACACTACTTTGATATTTGATTCTAATTCTCTTATGCTACAAACTAAAGCTCAGTGTGTCATGGGGCTATTAGTAGTTGGGCTAAGTGGTACCATACATTTCCTCTTATGTATTTTACCCAGGGCTTTCTCTCTTCCTGGCACAGATGGGCCCAGAGGTTATGCACGACTTGCAGACAGCCTGACTGAACAGAACAACTCTCACAGTTATGACCACACTGTGTGCGAATGCGCCTAAACACATACACTCACAGAACACACACACCAAACACACCTTACATCAGAGAGCAGAGAGAGAAGGATAACGTTTCTCTCTTTGTGTTCAAGCCGATTAATCACAAGCATCTGGATTAACAGAGTTTTTTTTCTGTTTTGGTATGTTATTAAAGTTCTCTGCTGGTCACAAAGAACAGAAAGCTTTGCAGACCGAGAGATGCAAGAACATATCTCACCAAAGTGAACTAAAATGGAAGCAGTGACAGAAATTATTTTCTTTTTCTATGTGATTGACATGTGAACTGAAATTGTCTAGATTTGTGTTCCCAAACAGGGACCTCTGGGGTATCCACAGGGGTATTTGAGAAGACTCCAGGGACCAGAGGCCTACTGGTAAAGTTAACAAGAGTGGTACTTCAGTGTCAGTCTGAGCTTAGCTAAATTTAGTAAGGGTTAGAGTAAACGTAGAACATGGGATCCTCTGGTTTAGATAATCCAAACCAATCTTTCACCTATCTCTGCTCATTCAGGCTATTCTCATGGCAATATGTACAAAAAATACTTCTACACTTTTACATTTCTGGAGGCAGGAAAGTCAGTTTACCTTAACCTTAAGCTCACCTTGCCCTAACCTTAACCTCACTAACATAGCATGTTATCCCTGAACTAAACATTCCCCAAGTACTTTAAACTGTAAAGGATTGTTCTATTCTTGGAAGTGTTCCGTTAAAACAGTACAAGATTCAGTACATAAATTACTCACATTTTGATTGGCCATATTGTCATTCTGCCCATGTAATGCGACGAAATGTCCATTATGTACAGTTACCCACGTCTTGCCATGAGAATGCGTTTGCTCATTTGTTCATTGCCAGTTATTGGCCCTTTATTAACCTCTTTTTTTCCCTCAGCTATCTTTTTATCCTTGTTGGTAGGCAGTCCTGACACCATGAGCTGTACAGACTTAGGCTGGAAGTAATTCTGAAGAGAAAATAGTTACCTACCATGTCCTGTTAATCATATATGTAATAATATTACATTTGACATGGAAGGCAAACTGGTGGATCTGAAATACTTTGGCTGAGATGCTCTCAAACACACATACTGTAGCAATGTGTTCTCATTGTCATTTTGATATTTACTCCATGCCTGCATACTTCATGTTCTACAATGTAATAGGAAATTTGTGAGAGATGGTTGTGGTAGAACAGTCTGTGACCATTAAAAAATGATTTACCCTGTAACCACTGCAATATGGTCAATAAAATAATGATGATGCCATGCAGGACAAGCTAAATCATGATAGTCAGTGGTTTTGCCTGACTACTACTTTGACAGGACTTCAAGGATGAGGCAGTGCAAATCAGCACAGAGCTGCCTGGGATTTTGGATAGATAACTGAGATTATTTTCCTTGCCACATTCCATGCTCACAAGTGACTCCTCGCATGCAGATCGGGCACCTTTGAGTTTAATCAAGGAATGAAAGTTGCTGGGTGTGATCAACCAACGCAAGAACAGACTAAAGGCTTCCGCGCTCCTCGAGCAGTGTGATAAGAATTGTCCGGCTCAGCGAAATGTGGTTGGATGAATTATGTGAGCACAACTCACCCTTCCGCATCTGTCCAAGGGGTTGATGAGCTGTTGACAAGGCAGGGTCAGTGGGAATTGTTAGAACTGTGTGTTAGGCCACATAATGGGCCTAGATAAATACTTTAAATGAGTTTGACGCCCAATACCTCTTTTGTCGGTTGTCTTTTAAAAATGTTTTATGTGATGCTCTTACTGCTGAGTTGTAGCTGTTTCACCTAGTTTCACTTACACGTAGGCACCCACTGTACAGTAAGTCACTCTGGATAAGTGTTAAATGACTGAAAAGTAAAAATGTCAATTTAAAATAAATAAGGTAAGCCATCAACCCTCGCTTCATTCAGCTCTATCCTTTCTATACTGTCATGCTCTTTATCAAAATTCAAAATATAATAACCTTTTGAAGTTATAAATTAAACAGGGCAACAGTGATACACAAAACAAGAAATCTGTTTCTACAAGGAGACAAACACTCTGTACATTTCGTGTACTAATCGAAACGCAAGTATCAAAGGCAAAACGCAAGTATCAAAGGCAAAACGCAAGTGACATTGTGGGAGGGTCCCGGGCGCTGTTGCTATTTTACCGGCGGGATAAATGACTCTTGCGCCCGATGCAAATCTAAAATGGGTAGGTCTGAAGTAGCTTCATTAGTCATAGGTGTGGTTTGGGCGTAACGTGCAATAAACCAATCAGAGCATCATCTCACATTCCCTTTAAGAGCAGGCATGCTTGTTTCATGGAGGATTGCTATTAAAATGAAAATTATTTTCACAAAATGTAAATAAAGAAATGTCACAAGACATACTTTCCGATGTTTTGGGCTCACTCTCACTGAATCACGAGGTTATGAATGCATGGTAATATTTTTGCAATGTAGTCTAACATTAGAGCGAGATTACTTTGCTTAACTCACTCTTTTGTATAAACTCTCCTCTCCCGTTCTGACTGCTACTTGGGCATTTGGGTTAAGGAACGGCACATGCATTTCAACATCATGTCTCCTTAAGTCCTCTAATATTTCCTCATTTGTGTCATCAACACATCCATGATTAATGGACATGTTGTGTACAACACAACAAGCCACAAAGAATGCGACTCGAGTAGTGTACATCTGTAGTAAGGGGGGTAAAAGGATACAATTAAGATGCAATTATGAAGTTAAAGCATTAATAATTAATATTACCTTTCCTCCCCTGTTGCAATAATCTGGGTTAAGAACGGAGAAATGCTTAATAAAAGCCTATAGAGGATTTATAGAATAGACATTGTTGATATTTCCTATCTAACCATCTGACCTCACAAATGATCATTTATCTTTGTGTAAACAGCTACGGAAAGAAATACTACAGCGACCCGGGAAACTAAAGCGTTGCCCGCGAGTCAGACAAAGGTGCATAGGCTACCTAGCTTGAACTGTGTGCGTGATAAACGCTGAAACTTCAGAGCAGACCGCAACAAGATAACTTACATTCCCATTAATAACTCCACCGGAGATGTTCTGGGAAATGATTTAGAATGTCTATGACAGAACTTAGTAACTGAATAATATTTAATTCCAGTTAAAGGGCATCAAAGTACAACACTTTAACCGGACACAGAATTACACAATTATACCAAGAAATTACATGTCGTTTACACTTCTAAATATGATCTACAATCTAAGCATGTCTTATACGGTTCAGTCTATTACAACAATTATTCAACACATTGTATACGAACTACCTATCAGTTCACTGCCTGGAATTGGAGAAAACAAATAGTACATTAGCAATTAGATTATACGTCGCCTTGGTGCCTCGGCGCATCCGGGCTGTAACAAAGGACTGGGTTTGAATATCTTTCAGAGTGGGAGCTAGCATTTGTCTTCTCCTAGAACCCTGTGGAGACAACATAACCTTTACAAGTAATACTTCCAAACTCCCTTTATGGGTGGATCAAAACCAAAATCACATAGGTACAGGTTTAAATGTGTGAGATACATTGGGGTTTCCCCCTTTCCATGAATCTTAATTCATCCCAGGAGGGATGAGGAGTCAGCTGTTGAAGGAGTCATTATTTGGTCCTATAAACATTTATTTCCCACTACAGATGTGTGCATGTTCTATCCAAAGACCAAATTTCAGTGTGCCGAATGTTTGTTCAATTAGGCTACACTGCGTGTCTGTGTGTGTTTTCGATTAAACAGCATTTCACCTATTGTTGCTGCCATCAGAAATTGTGTCATCATTAGCCATGTCTTTTACAGATAGCGTTGTCCCGTTCACAGCCACCCATCCAAGGGGGGATTCCCCGCAAATATGGCAGACTTTGCCATAAATGAGTCATGGCTTGAGCCAGGGTAATTTGCAAAGACATGGGTGATTTTACAATTAACATCGCAAATCACTTATATTGATTGAATGGGTTCCCTTGCGGTTGATTTACAGTGCGAATAATTCATTCTGAATAATTTGGCTAAATGTGTACAATAAATGTGTTTCTATTTTTTTACATCTTCGCACACCACAATGATTTCCCTAGCATGGTAATATTTTTCCTTCTAATTATGTATGTATTGCAATTATGGAAACTTCTGCATTTGTGTAGATGAGTGGAGCAAAGTATGCACGTTGTGCACATGCTACATTATGGCCAGCATGCGCCCTTAAAATAGTATTTGAATAATACGCCACTGACTTTCAACCAGGTTTTTCCTGGTCAGTGGCGGAATTGTTTTTGGTAACTGCAAGATAGCACAAGGGAACGTTTGCGCCGGAACACGCCTCTTGTTTTCGCTGAACCACTTAAGGAACGCAAGTTTATTCCCTAATTTACCGACACGCTTCTGTGGAGGGAAAAGTCGCATATGCGTCGGGTGCAAGATAGGAATGATACATGCGTTGGTATAAAAAGTAAATTGCGCTGGGTGTAAGATAGGGCCCATTATGTCATTTACAAAGATTTACCCTTCTCAGGAAGATTATTAACAGCACATTAACTTAGCGCATCACAGGGAAATCAGTCTTTGAATCTACATAGATGAAACGTTCTCATGGATGAAGACTAATTAGCCCACTTCTTTAAGGGCCATCACGGCAAAATGAAAACATATGCACTTGTAGCAAAGCAAACAGGATTGACGAACAATCTACAATGAGGTACACACTCTGTAAAGCAAAGACACTATATAGAATACTTGATTAATGAACACAAACCAGTGTGAGGAGACTCACTAAGAAAAAAACATTTTTTTTTTCTTTGGGTAATACGGAAGAGGATTAGGGCCACATGTGAACATTTTAGTTGAGTTCTGAAATCAAAGTCAGAATTCTAAATTTAAACTCAGAACTCAAATAAAATTTTCACTCGGCCCTAATCCTCTTCCATAGGGTAAGCTTAACAGCAATCAATGTTTGTTTTTTAACAGACCAAATCGTTTTAAAAAAAGAGCTCTACCAAACGGTTGAGATGTTGATTTGTGGTAAAAGTATAAAAAAATATTTAAATACCAAAAACCTTAGAAACATCAAATAAAATGCTAACTTCTGTAAGCGATTAATAAGATTTGCACTTTTGTGTTGTGGTGCAACAGAACAAATGTATTTGGGGCATTTTTTGGGCATTGGAACCACTTTATTTCTGGTCGAATGCCATGGCAGTGTTATGGTTTTGTATAACATTGTCACCATTGTTACCAGTTTGGGCCCTAGATGTAGCACCTGCTCTTCTTCACTGAGGGCCACACTGAAAAATGTGGATGCCCCTTGATAGAACAGAAGGTCATGGATGATACCAGATGAACTGGTCCGGCAGAAAAATTTAAAGCCACACTTGTCTGGCTTATATATATAAATAATATATTTCGTGGAGTTGCCAGCCCTTGTGCCTTTATTTGCCACCATGACCTCATCCACACTGTGCTTGTAAGTGGATGGGACCAGGAGACAATGCTCACAAAGCATTTCAAAAAGTGGGAGGATTTTGTAAAATCGGTCTGGACTGTTGTTGCACTGATGATTATCTCTAAAATGAATGAACAGTTTGAATCTTTTCCTCAGCGGTCGGTGGATCTTCACTGGGGATGCCGGGCTCACATTACCGTTCGGACTGGGGGAAACGCAATGGGCTCGATGAGCTGCACACAGTTCCATTCACTGTGCTCCCGAAACTATTGCGAGCCCGGCGTCCCCAATTATGATCCACTGACCACGGCTCGTTAAAACATCACATGTGGTGCCAGTAGTCCTCCATGAATGGGAATTTGAAAATACTCATGAAAAGCAGTATTGCCAGGAAATATTCAATCTCTTCAGTGCTAGTCTTGATTGGATCCCCCACTCCTGCGCAGAATACAGATTGATATGTTGCACATGTTTTGAAGTACTGGAAGAGTGTCTTTTCAACATCAGGGAGTTCAACCCTTGAATCAGGAACCTGGAATGCCTCAATGTCTTCATACTTAAGGATTCTCCTAGTGCCTTTGTTTGGGCCTGAAGGTGAACTAGGGTCACCTGAGTCCTCTGGATCTGCCAAGGAAGCTTTGTTCCTCTTCTTAATCGTCAGTGGTTTGGAAGGTGAGCTTGTTGAGGCAACCTCCTCCTCAACCATCGTTTCAAAAAAGGTGTCTCCAGTGCCTTCTGCTTGTGTGGGCTGATAATCAGGATCATCTATTTGGTCATCGTCATCACTCAGATTGGCATCAGTCTTGAGGATGTTCTGGTATAAGGGCCAGAAATGTGCGTGACCTTGCACCATAAAATGTTTTAGGGTACATCTATTATTTGTAAAATAAAAAGGAAAATCACAGTTACAAACCCTGTATTGTTATAATGCTAGTAATATGTTAGTATACCAACGTATCTTGAAGTGGGGAAAAAAAAGGTGCCAGTACTTGCATTGGCAAATTATGAAATTTGAGATTTCTACAGTGAAAAACAAAACTTGGAGATATTGCTGGTACAACAACAACTTATTTGTATGTATAACAACATAAATGTATTTATTTAACAAGTCATATGTGTGTGTGCGTGTGAAAACAGAACTCTGGCACTGGCACATGTGTTCTTTTAGTACCTTTCTGAAGCCAGGCTAACATAACGCCTTACAAACTAGACACACTTCTTTTTAGTTTCTAGATTTTCAGCAGTGAAAAATCTGTTATGGTCAGGCGGCAGCCACAAGCATCAGGCAGCTTTTTTGAACTAGCATCCGTGGAGAAGCGAACTTCTGATAGGGTGGGCCGACTGCTTGCCTATACCGGATTTGTCAAGATATCTGATGTAAGTCACATAGTGCCCTCTGGGTAGTGTAGTTTATGTAACGTTAGGGTCATTGCCAATTTCTCTGATACCGACACTTTCTCTTTCAGTGGTAGAGTACCAGCTACGTGCGAGAAGTCACTGTAAGCAAGAAAAAGTGCAGGTACGCTTCAGAGTAAAATGTAGAAGTGTGGGTACTGCCTACCGGTGAGCACCGCCCCACTTCGAGCACTGAACATATCTCTATTTAATGTAGATATTTACCATATTTACAATAATTGAAAACGTCTCAGAAATTGTGAAAAATAATACAGATATTATTTTTTCATCAACTATTTTATTGAATAACATGAAATATATGAAATTAACAACAATCAATGTTTTTAAGTTGTTTTATTTAATAAATATCTTACATTTGTTATTGTAGTTAGGGGAATTTGAGAGAATACAATTAATATACACAATGAATTAATACATTAATAATTGATGTATTTCCCTTTCCCTTAATAATTGTTCTGAGTTAAACAGGTAGATAATAGCTTAATAGAAAGCGTGGAGAATGATCTTATTGATCTTAATTGCCTCGTAGATATATAATATCTATAAATCTGACTCCATATGTTTTATGTGTTAGCGAAGCAAGTTCAATCACAGGGCCTCACGGG
>JACXGM010030112.1:0-13448 GCA_016801145.1 Umbra pygmaea
GAGTGGGCCAGATAGAGACAGTGAGTGGGCCAGATATAGACAGTGAGTGGGCCAGATAGACTCCGGACCTCCATCTATGTCGAGTGCTGTGAGGACAGTGTTGGTGGTGAGAATATCGATTCCCCAGCGTGGCTCCACTCTGTTGCAGGCCTCAGGGGTGTGGGACTGGGGCTGTGGGGGCTGTGTGTGGGTGTGTGTGTGTGTGGGGAGAGCAGGGTGAGACAGGAGCTGTGCTGAGGGGTGAGAGGGAGGAGGGGGGCCAGCTGAATCCCCCCCGGCCTGTCTAGAGAGGAGCACGTCTGGTTGAGCAGCCACACACTAACAGGCCCTGACAGCCTGGGCTGCCCTGCAAGGGGCCGAAAGGATGGCCTACTCACACGTGCACACACCCGCACACACACACACCCGCACACACACGCACGCACGCACGCACGCACGCACACACACACACACACACACACACACACACACACACACACACACACACACACACACACACACACACACAGGCAATGCATTAGGACAAGGGCTGAGGGTAGTGTGTGTGTTGTGTGTGTGAGTACTACCATGGTAATCTTTGTACAGTGGGATGGTCTCCTTGTCTGAGCCTCGGAAGGACTCTAGAGCAATGGCCGTGTCACAAAGCCTGGTTACCCTGGTCATCAGAGATCTATTCTGTAGGACAGAGAAAAGAAACGAGAGTGAGAGAGAGAGGAGAAAGAAAGATGGATGAGTGTGAACACAGGTAATTAAAAACCTCCTGACGAGTGGTCAGCTGTAACTAAATGAGGTCATGGTGACCAACAGCTAGGTCCTCAGTGCCTTCAGATGGGTGAGGAGGTTACCAGAGGGATGTGGAGAGAAGGGTGAAGAGGTTAACGGGGTGGGGGCCTTATCCAGGTCACATGGAGAAAGGTGTGTGTGTGGGGGGGGCAGTGAAAGTAACCTGGAGCAGCAGTTAAGATGTGTGTGTGCGCACGCACCAAAGAAATCACAGACACACAAGCAGCATGCGCGTATGCACACACTCCCACATTATTGATATGCTTGAGTAACAGAGCTCCCCCTGCTGGTCTAATTTAGTCTCTGTGGTTGCAGGAGAGGAAGAGAAATGGAGTGAGTTGAAGACAGTGAGAGCGAGGATGTGGGGAGGAAGACTCGTCCATTATTCATCCATCCAGCCTCTTAAATCATTCACATCATCCTCCCTCGGCAGGCTGTCATCCCCTAATGCAGTTTTCATGCCTTCATGTCTTCTCATCCTTTCTTCCTCACCATTTCTTGTCCTACTTTTAAGTCTGCACGTCCCCCAGCTGGCTCTGGAGCACACACTGTCCAGGGTCTCACAATTAAACCTGGGATAAGAGCTTGGCTGATGAAGTCCCTGTGTTGACAACATGATGGCCAACTGAAAACAGTCCCTGTGTTAATATGATGATGGCCAAATGTAAACAGTCCCTGTGTTGATATGACGATGGCCAAATTAAAACAGTCCCTGTGTTGATATGATGATGGCCAGCTGAACACAGTTTGTGTGTTGCTATGATGATGGCAAACTGAACCCAGTCTGTGTGTGGCTATGATGATGGCAAACTGAACACAGTCCGTGTGTTGCTATGATGATGGCAAACTGAACACAGTCCGTGTGTTGCTATGATGATGGCTAACTGAACACAGTCCGTGTGTGGTTATTAGAGCCCGACCGATATATCGGTGGGCCGATATTATCAGCCGATATTAGGCATTTTCCAAACTATCGGTATGCTGATAAATGATTATTTAAAAAATTATATATATTTTTTAAACTGTCTCTGCTGAACCGATTCAGTACACTACCTCATTTACTGTATTCATATTTTGCTGTTGTTATTATTTTTCAGAACTTATAGAACTTGTTGATATGATGATGGCCAACTGAAAACCGTCCATGTGTTGCTATGATGATGGCCAACTGAAAACTGTCCCTGTGTTGATATGATGATGGCCAACTGAAAACAGTCCATGTGTTGCTATGATGATGGCCAACTGAAAACAGTCCGTGTGTTGCTATGATGATGGCCAACTGTGAACAGTCCGTGTGTTGCTACGATGATGGCCAACTGAAAACAGTCCGTGTGTTGCTATGATGATGGCCAACTGAAAACAGTCTGTGTGTTGATATGATGATGGCCAACTGAAAACTGTCCCTGTGTTGCTATGATGATGGCCAACTGAAAACAGTCGCACCATGGTATGTGACTTTGTTACCGCAACATATAGAACAGTAAAGTCCCTACCCAGCCACATAAAAACTAACAGTAATTGGATATATTTTGTAAGAGGTCCTAATTAAAGTTTCAGATGGACTGTGGCGTTGTGTGGTGTGAGGAGGCTTTCAGTGAGTCACTTTCCTCCCAAGGTGTTTAATAATGCAAAGAGCCAGCGGCCAGCCAGGGCAGTCTAGACATACAACTAAACAGCACCCTAAATACAGCCTCGGCTATCAATCAGTAACTACAAAATATCAACAATATATCTGTAAACACAACTACAATCTATCAGAAACACAACTAAAATCTAGTAACACTCTACCTTTAAGGGAACACTCTAAACCCATAAACACCTCAAAATCATTGTGCCGCTCATGACATTCACTAAAAACAGTTCAATGTGTTCTGTATTTCCCAACTCCGCCACCATAATTGTACTGAAAAGATGTCAGTGACGTCCTCAGAACAGAGCACTGAACAAATTAGCAGGCAACAGATTAGCAGGGTTTAGTCATACATATTACCAGGCAACAGATTAGCAGGGTTTAGTCATACATATTACCAGGCAACAGATTAGGAGGGTTTAGTCATACATATTACCAGGCAACAGATTTGCAGGGTTTAGTCATACATATTACCAGGCAACAGATTAGTAGGGTTTAGTGGTACATTTTACCAGGATAAAGATTAGAAGGGTTTAGTGGTACATATTACCAGGATACAGATTAGCAGGGTTTAGTGGTACATATTACCAGGATACAGATTAGCAAGGTTTAGTCATACATATTACCAGGATACAGATTATCAGGGTTTAGTGGTACATATTACCAGGATACATATTAGCGGAGTTTAGTGGTACATATTACCAGGATACATATTAGCAGGGTTTAGTGGTACATATTACCAGGATATAGATTAGCATGGTTTAGTGGTACATATTACCAGGATACAGATTAGCAGGGTTTAGTCATATATATTACCAGGATACAGATTAGCAGGGTTTAGTGGTACATATTAACAGGATACAGATTAGCAGGTTTTAGTGGTACATATTACCAGGATATAGATTAGCATGGTTTAGTGGTACATATTACCAGGATACAGATTAGCAGGGTTTAGTCATACATATTACCAGGATACAGATTAGCAGGGTTTAGTGGTACATATTACCAGGCAACAGATTAGCAGGTTTTAGTGGTACATATTACCAGGATACAGATTAGCAGGGTTTAGTGGTACATATTACCAGGCAACAGATTAGCAAGGTTTAGTGGTACATATTACCAGGATACAGATTAGCACCTTTTAGTGATACATATTAGCAGGATACAGATTTGCAGGGTTTAGTGGTACATATTACCAGGATACAGATTAGCAGGTTTTAGTGATACATATTACCAGGATACAGAATTAGCAGGGTTTAGTGGTACATATTACCAGGATACAGATTAGCAGGGTATAGTGGTACATATTACCAGGATACAGATTAGCAAGGTTTAGAGGTACATATTACCAGGATACAGATTAGCAGGTTTTAGTGATACATATTACCAGGATACAGATTAGCAGGATTTAGTGGTACATATTACCAGGATACAGAATTAGCAGGATTTTGTGGTACATATTACCAGGATACAGAATTAGCAGGGTTTAGTGGTACAGATTAGCAGGACACATATTTGCAGATGGTACAGATTAGCAGAATTTCATGGTACAGATTAGCACTTATTCGCAGGGTTTCAGAGTATACTTCAGCAGGGTTTGGTGGTACAGACCAAATGGATACAAATTAGCAGGTTTTAGTGGTACAGATTAGCAGGATTTTATGGTATATCCGGAAAGTGTTCACAGTGCTTCACTTGTTCCATATTTTGATATATTACACCCTTATTCCAAAATTGATTAAATTAGTTATTTCACTTATATGGACAGATGTGTGCCTTTCCAAATCATGTCCAATCAACTGAATTTTCCACAGGTTGACTCCAATCAGGTTGTGGAAACATCAAGGATGATCACTGGAAACAGGATGCTCAATTTTGAGTGTCTTGGCAAAGGCGGTGAATACTTATGTACTTTTTTCATTTTTAAATTTTTAATAAATTTGCTTAGATTGCTTAGAATGAACACAATTCGTTCACATTGTCATTATGGGATGCTATTTGTAGAATATTGGATGCACTGTAGCATAGCACATGTTAGCAAAATTTGGTGGTATAGATTAGCATGTATTAGCAGGGTTTAGTAATAGAGTTTAGCATTGTACAGATTAGCAGGATTTGGTGGCCCGACCAGAGATGGAGTTGCCATTCCCATCAGAGAGGCACCTGTTGTTCACAGTAGCATTCAGGGAAAGGTTAGGGTTTACTGAAGTACAACCCCAATTCCAAAGAATTTGGGACGGAACGGAAAATGCTAGAACAAAAAGAGTCATTAGAAAATGAAATATACCATAATATTAGTGATGATCATAATGCTATTATATATCCCTTAATTTCTAAACCTAGAGTTACTGAACTGTAGCTATGGATATAAGAAAGTTCTTTAATAGAGGAAGTACTGGCAGCTCTGCTGAAGTTCAGTCAGTTGAGAAACAAGTATTTTACCAGTTCAAAATGACAGATACAACGTTTGAAAGGATTGATTACTCATTAAGCCTTGAGTTATTGTACATTTGAGTTTAATAACAATAACTTGTCAAAACAGGCATGAGACAAAAAAGCTGCACTCTAACTGGGCTGAGGGAGCTGGTCTGATGAAGGGTAGTGATCAACTAAAAAGAAACTGGAAGATGTTTAAAGTTTCAGTTAGAAGTGGGCTGTTTTTGATGACAGAGGTGTGATTTAACATGACTGAAGTAGGCTTTCAAGGTTTCACTCACTGTTATTTTTATCAAATGTTTGGACTTATATTAAAGGGTCATGCAAAAGGAGAGGCTGAGGGAGGAAAGGGAGAGCTAACATTTTGGGGCCATTAAAAAACCTCTGGGGGAGCATGCCCCTAGACCCTCCTAGAAGAAATGTAGCCCTCCTATTCATAAAACTCTAGTAATGTCCCTGTTTCTGACGCTTAATAGCTGGACAAAACAATCGCATCTTTTATTTAAATGCTCATGATGACGGTGGGAGAAATTGAATTTAAAGCGACAGTGTCAGAAAGAGAGAAGAAACATCACATTTATTACTTTATAATTACACTTAATACTATGTCCCTCAATTTCGGACTGTTTTATTTACATGCATGAATGTTAAGGTTTTGAACTGCTTAAAAATAATTGTCAGATTCAAATGAGCAAGTGACAGATATGCTTGTGATATTCTCCTCAAAAGTGACTCTGTTACAATGGTAACCTCAAAGTGATCATTATTTGAGAAACATTTGTCAAACAAGTAATCTCAGTGACTCTTAGATTCGTTTTTTATCCTGACCAAAATGTTAGTTTTAGGCCATGGCGTAAATGTATTGGCACTTTGGTGCTTTTAAGATCAATTCAAATTATATATTTTTTCTAGATGGCCTTCATTCCCTGGACAATGACCTTGTTGATTACATTTTGTGTGTCTGCTCTTATTTTGTATTCCATCACTACATTATCTAGCAGTATAGTCCCATCAAACAGTTCTGAATCTGCGTAATTGCACTTTTTGAGATAATGAGATTGGGAAGAGCAGTATACAACACTGACAACATTTTCATAATTTTGCCTCTGTATGCCACCACAATGGAAGTGAAATGAAACATCAGAAATGCAATTGAAGCTGCTTTACTGCAGCTGTCGTCAGTTGTTTGATGGTCGCTCTTTTTGTCTTAGGTTTTGTCTTCAGCAAGTGAAATGCATGATTCATCAGGTTGAGATCAGGTGTTTGACTCGAACGTTGCAGGAAATTCCACTTCTTTGCCTTAAAAAACACCTGGGTGGCTTTCGCAGTATGCTTTGTGTCATTGTCCATCTGTACAGTCAAGCGCCGTTCAATAATAACTTCGCTGAATTAGGCTACATTTGAGTGGACAATATATCCCTACACACTTCAGAATTCATCCGGCTGCTTCTGTCTAATGTCACACCATTAATAAACACTAGTGACTCAGTGCCATTGGAAGCCATGCATGCCCATGACATCACACTCCCTCCACCATGTTTTACAGATGATGTGGTATGATTTGGATCATTCCAAGCCTTCTACATACTACTTTCTTCCTGTCATTCTGATACAGGTTAATCTAAAACTATAGAATGCTGTGCCAGAACTGGGTTGGCTTTTCAAAGTCTAATTTGGCCTTTCTAGTCTTGAGGCTTATGAATGGTTTGCACCTTGTGGTGAACCCTCTGTATTTTCTCTTGTTAAGTCTTCTCTCTATGGTAGACTTGGATAATGATATGCCTACCTCCTGGAGAGTGTTCACTTGGCTGGATGTTGTGAAGGGGTTTTTCTTTAAAATGGAAAGGCTCCTACGATCATCCACCTGTTTCTTCCATGAACATCCAGGACATTTTGTGTTGCAGAGCTCACCAGTGCGTTCTTTTTTCTCTCAGAATGTTGACTTGGCCGCTCCAAATGTTCCTGCTATCTCTATGAAGGATATATTTTTAATGGCAGCCTAAGGATGGCCTGTTTCACTTGCATTGAGAGCTCCTTTGACCGCATGTTGTGGGTTCACAGCGACAGCTTCCAAATGTGAATGCCACACCTGGAATCAACTCCAGAACTTTTACCTGCTTAACTGATGAAGAAATAATAAACAAATAGCCCACACCTGTCTAGGAAACAGTTTCTTCCCATATTCATTATTTAACTGTAACTGTAATATATTTTGGAAAAATGCCTAAATAATCAAAGTTATGTCAGTGTCCAAATATTTCCAGCCTCAATGGTACATCTACCTTACTGATATGGAGATGTACACTTCATGTGTTTTAATAAGGGGCTGTGCGACCTAGATATCCAGTGTATGTGGGTTGATAATGCTGGGCCTAGATGTCTGTTCAAGAGATGTTTATCTATGGCTGACTTGCTGGACAGCCATGCTTTGACATATGCCCTGGCACACTGAGCATCCAGGCTGAGGATGGACACACACACACACACACGCACACGCATACGCACACACAATTCATAGATGCACGTAATTACTGCAATAACCAGAACTAACACCGATAGTTTCACTTCCTGCTCTGAATGCAGTGAACAGTGTTGTATGGGAGCCGGAGCATTGTGCAAACACTACTGGTCTGCTGGATGAATGGCTAAATAACTCCCAGAGGAACAGGCCAGCAAAGAGTCGTCCCATTCAGAGTTGGGGTGGCGTTGTCCAAAAGCTCAAGGGGCCCAGTCAAATCAAAAGGGTGCAGAGTCTCAGCCCTAAAAAAAAGCCTCCAGTAGGCCCAAGATGTTTGACTCACACACAGTAAGTGGGACCGTCAGCTTGGTGACCAAACCTCCTTGTTCTAACCAACTGCTGCACCAATGGACATCTGTTACTTCCACAAGGAGTCCTGGATCTGAACATCACGCAGATGACTCCTGGATCTAAACATCACGCAGATGACTCCTGGATCTGAACATCATGCAGATGACTCCTGGATTTGAACATCACTCAGATGACTCCTGGATCTGAATATCACTCAGATGACTTCTGGAGCTGAACATCACTCAGATGACTCCTGGAGCTGAACATCACTCAGATGACTCCTTGATCTGAATATCACTCAGATGACTCCTGGAGCTGAACATCACACAGATGACTCCTGGATCTGAAAATCACGCAATGACTCATGGATCTGAACAACGCTCTGATTTCTGGATCTGAACATCACTCAGATGACTCCTGGATCTGAATATCACTCAGATGACTCTTGGAGCTGAACAGCACACAGATGACTCCTGGAGCTGAACAGCACACAGATGACTCCTGGAGCTGAACATCACGCAGATGACTCCTGGATCTGAAAATCACGCAGATGACTCATGGATCTGAACATCGCTCTGATTTCTGGATCTGAACATCACGCAGGTAGGAATCGGACTGGATGAGAACGCAAATTTCGGTTCCTCGTTTCGGTTCCACTTAATGTGTCGACTGAAATATTTTCCCTCTGATGCTCCGAAACGAACGTGAACGTTATTATATAATTTAGAATGCTATGGAATGTGTGGAATGTTCTTGCATGAACCAGGAAAATGAACCGTGCAGGTGCAACCTCATAGAAGGACGAATGTAGGCTAATAACAAAACGGGCAGCTCAACGTAAAAACACCCGAAATATATGTTGGCATACAACTTAAATTATGTTTTCAAAATAGTTTCCTGAACATCATTTGGGAGAAAGTCTGAGATACGGTAGCACAAAAGAATAAGTCAGGAGAGAATGTCGTACAGTCTTGCTAGAGAAGGCAAATACGGTCATTTTTCTGCAAAAGAACTGCTAAAGTTTGAAGCTGGTTTAGTTAGCATACCAACTCAACATTTATTTTGATGTTACTTGTTAATAGTGTAACTGTTATTTATTATTAAATTATTGTAGTTGTGTGTTAGGTGACTTAGGTTAACTTATTATATATTTAAGTAATTTAAAACATTAATATATTGTTAAATAAATAAAAAAACTCTATAAATGAACCTTTCTTTAATGTTATTTTTAAGTTTTTCAAGAATCGGTTTAGTTATC
Organism: Umbra pygmaea; assembly: GCA_016801145.1. NCBI lineage: Eukaryota > Metazoa > Chordata > Actinopteri > Esociformes > Umbridae > Umbra > Umbra pygmaea. The sequence continues at coordinate 8,917 of JACXGM010030112.1, forward strand.
GGAATTTTTTTTAAAGTACCGCTTCGGCATCGGAATCGTAAAAATCCAAACGATACCCAACCCTACAGATGACTCCTGGATCTGATTCTACACACACTGTACATCCTCAATACACGACACCAACCTCGCTGCAAACACACCAATCTAGGGCACAAGATAGGCACGTGACACACTTACCTGGATGAGGTGAGAGGGCATGGTAACCATGGCAACAGACAGTGATGACCTCAGCAGGGCCCGGAGGCCGTAGAGGAAGGTGGTGAGGGCGTGGCCGTTGTCGGGGTTGTCTGAACAACACAAGTCATCACCCCAGAGTGCAGAGCCGAGAGAGTGCAGACCAATCCGTAGAATGTTCCGTGACTTTGTCTACAATGACAGACCAAGACAAGATTCTAAACCACAGGTCTCCAACAGGTCTCACAACAATTTTACAATCAGTTGTGCTAAATCAGGACAGTAGCTCTCCAGGACTAGGTTTGGAGATGCCTATACTTTTTTCTTTATTACTATTTCTTAATTTTCTCCCTTCCCAATGGGTCTTGTCCAATTTTTCCCACTAACCATGCCTTATCGGTAGCTCTGCAACCCCCCCTCACCAGATGCAGAATGGTGAAGGGAGCTTGGTGAAGGGAGCTCACATGATTCATCCAACCACATGTCGCAAAACCGAACAATTCATATTTGATTTGTTCATCCAACAGGGATGCCTTTAGGCAGATCATGTACGGGATGATTACACTCACCAAAAATACTTCCGTGATTGAATTTACAGGACCCTGATCTGCACACAGGGAGACGCTGGACAGCGACATGGCAAGGTAGATAATCTGACTTATCTATCCCAAATCCTGGGAAGTGCTATGCAAATTTGCGCTGCTTCGTGCTGGAGGTCCGGTCAAAGTCGGAGAAGCCATAGTCAGGTTCAAACCACTGACTATCATGCAGATGCCTGTTCTAAATCATTCAATACACAGTACAGTATTGGAAATTATCATTGAGTTCCACGTCTTCTAATGTGTTGTTATAATGTGCATATACATAGAATTTGTTTTGCATTACATTCTGAACTTATTTATTTTCACAAAATTTAGAACTTCACATTCAGTCAGAAAAGATTTTAAAAAAATTATGTTGGTGAGAAGTTATACAAAGGGTGTTAGGTACTGTGTAAAGAGTTAACAACCCCAAAAAGTGAAAAATTAACAGCCCCAAATGTGAAGAGTTAAAAAAAATTAGAGTTAAGAGCCCCCAAAAGTGAAGAGTTAAGAGCAGAGCCTGTCCACCACCAAAGAATCAGAACACCGCCAGCCAACGTGATTGGACAACAACCGCCCAATCACAGAGGCCATCTGACACTGGCACAATGGACCTGTCAGACAGACTTCCAATATGGCCGCCACCCAGAACTGCGGGCACATTCTTGGCACCAGAGCGAGGCTAGCTGGCCAAGGGGGCCATGAGGAGGTGTGGTGGATGCAGCGGCAGAGTGCTAGCCCGAAACTCTTTCCCACCCTCAAAAAAACAACAGAGACAATGGTGTAGTAATAGAGGTGTAGAGTGATGGAACATGGTATCAGTGTAATGCACTGGGCTTGCAGAAGCTGCGTGTGACTTCGCGTGACTTCTTAGTATCTAAGCAACAGTCTGTCTGTACTGTCATTTGCTGTTGTGGTGATTCTGTCTTTCTCCATGTCTCTGTCAATACAGACCAGCACACTTTTCCCTCACCTCTGTCATATCCCTTTTTCTCAACACATCTCTATCCCTCCATCTCCCCTTCTCTCTCTGTTTCTCTCTCTCATTTTCTCTTGACCCAGGGCTTTGGTATGTATCAGCATGGTGACTAACATAAATAAATCTCTTTGTTAGTGAGTTTCCACTGTTGGCCTCACATGTTCCCATGGGAGGGGTGTGAGTCTTCTGTACTCTGCCCCTTCCTGAAAAGTTTGTGTTTTATCAATAACACTTTGTATGTGTACATGTGTTTTAGAGATGCCTCATCACCGTTTATTAGCAGGGAAGGACAACAGTAGTAGTTAGTCATAACAGGTCCATCGCTGATAGCAGCTTCGCTAGTTTGTTTTTAAAACAAGACTTCTGAAATAGAGGTGTGATGAAATGCATTATAAATAAATAAAAAATGATTTAGTTGTATTTTTTATTGCCGCTGATAGTTTTCCAAAATTTGTAATAAACCAGTTATTATGTCAATCCAACGGATGGATGCTTTAAAACAGGGGTATTCAACTCTGGACCTCAAAGCCAGAACCACTCCACTTTTTCATTTCAACCCTCTAATCTGAGACTTATTTAGACCTGGGACACCAGGTGAGTCCAATTAATGTTGAGGTAGAACAGAAAACCAGCAGGCTCCGGAAACCGTAGGGTTAGAGTTGAATACCCCTGCTTTAAAAGGTCAAGGAAACCATGAAAAATTATCAGGCCATAATGTTGTGTGATTTTATGTGTAGAAAAGTACAAAGTCATTGATTAAGGGACAAAGGATGAGACAAAGAGAAGGCAATTATGTGTTCCTCAGAATCTTACATGTGGTCAGAAGATGTTGTCGCTTAAACCAGTGGTTTCTAAGCCATGGGATCTCAGTCCTCTCCTGGGGACTTGAAGTAGCTCACCTGATTTCAGCAGCAAAAGGTTTGAAAATTAGTTAACAAGTTGTTTCAGGTGTGCTAGCTCAACATCTAATACAAGGACGGGCTGGGGGTCCCCAGGAGAGGTTTGAGAACCCATGGCTTAAACCGTTAAAAAGTCAGAGACACATCTGTAGAAAGAAAACCGAAACTGCTCAAGTTCACAAACTTAAACCCCTAGGTTTGTGGATTCCAAAGGTGTTTCTTCTTCTGGACATTACAAGAGGGGAGAGTCAAAGAATACTCCACGTAACAGAAGCTATCGCAAGGCCCAAACTATCTCTTTCTCCTCTGTTCGTATTCTTCTAGATCTTTCTACAGACTTCGACACTGTGAAACATTACATCCTACTTTCCACCCTCTCAGATCTCTGCATCTATGGTTCTGCTCCTGGATTGCATTCTACCTGGCAGGCCGCTCATACCAGGCGATATGGAGAGGGTTTTTGTCTGCTGCATGGACACTATCCACTGGTGTTCCCCAAGGCTCTGTTCTAAGCCCTCTCCTCTTCTCTCTCTACACCAAATCCCTTTGCTCTGTCATAACCTCACATTGTCTCTCCTTCCACACTTCTGATATCCAGGTGAAAACCTGCGTCTCTGCATGCCTGGCTGACATTTCTATGTGGATGTCAGCACACCACCTCAAGCTCAACCCTGACAAGACTGAGCTGCTCTTTTTTGTGTGAAGGCCAGTCCATTCCAGGACATGTCCATCGCAGTTGAGAACTGAGCAGTGTCTCCATCTAAGAGTGCAAAGAACCTTGGCGAGACCCTGGACGATATCCTCTTGTTCTCTGCAAACATCAAGGCAGTGAGTTGTTCATGCTCTATAACATTCACAGAGCCTGACTTTACCTTACACAGTAAGCACCCCAGGTAGTCATTCAGGCACTTACCATCTCACGTCTGGATTACTGCAAATCTCCTGGTAGGACCCCCGGCGTGTGCCACGAAACCACTACAATTCATTCAGAATACAGCGGGCCGCCTGGTGTTCAACCTTCCCAAGTTCTCTCACATTACCGCACTTCTACATACACTCCACTGGCACACAGTTGAAGATCGTAGCCGCAAAAAGGCAATGGTGCTCGCCGATTGAACAACAAGAAGAGCTTTCCCCCATGCTTAAACACTACACCCATACACAGGCTCTCCGTTCTGCCACCTCTGGTCTCCTGACCGTCCCACACCTTCGGGAAGTCAGCTTCCAATCCAAGCAGCCGGAACTCTTCTCTGTCCTGGCTCCTCAATGGCAGAACTAGCTACCACTGGAGGCTAGAACAGCAGACTCTCTACCAACCTTCAGGAAATGCCTGAAAACCTTCCTCTTCAATGAATACTTAAATTAGTTGTATTCCACATCTGTTGTCTTAAAATGTTTCGATATCTGCATGATCCTTCTCTAGCACTGTATTTTGTCTATTCACTGTTTCAAATGTTGAATGATTTTACTCCTGTCATGTTTTCTCGTAAATGTATGCACTCACTCTGGATAAAAGCGTCTGCTAAATGATTAAAACGTTGAATGTAATGTAAAATGAAAACAAAACACGGCAAGACCCACAAATCAGAGACAGACAGCTGAACCCTAGCAAATAACCAGCAACATTTAAGGCCTTAGCACAGCTAAACGTTAAGCCTTGTTTCTGCAGAGACAGCAGGAGACTAAACACACAAACAAGAAACATACACAAAAATCACAAAAGAAACACAAAACACCATTCTAGACATTCTTGTTCCTGTACCAACAGTGATGTGATGATGTGATGTCAACGCTTAATCTGGCCCATGGAAGGCAGTGTCGGATCAGGTGTTAAGGTTAGAGAGGCAGTGATGGATCAGGTGGTGAGGTATGAGAGGCAGGGATGGATCAGGTGTTGAG
>JACXGM010030115.1:0-13408 GCA_016801145.1 Umbra pygmaea
CTGTGCAATTGGGACAAATTGAAGCAAATGTCAGTTTATTCAAATACGCTTTCTGAATCATTAGCCACAGCTGTATGGCACTCCGATTACCTCTACTATCTGAAAACCTGTTTTCCGAATGACAGTGTACAGATTGACATACTGTGTGATGGCATTTCATCTGGTGGGTATTCCAGAAAGCAGGCTATGTGACATAACCTGGTAAATTGCATTTCCCATTCTTTCCCATTCACTGTTAACACTAAAATTACTAGTGCTGAGCCATTTATATAGGCAAAGTAAAAACAACTCGTGCACCTGCTTCTCCAGCAAGGGACTGTCTCTATCTAGTAACTGTGATACAGTTGCTGGATTCACATTGACAATGACCCCCTGCTCATGCATTAGTAAAGTAGTAGGGAAGTTGACCAACTGTTTGCCAATACGTGTTTGAAAAGAGGCTACACAACCACATAGCTAACCCACACTGTCATAGTTTGCTAGCTTTTCTACTGATATCTTAACAAGGTAGCTAGCTACAATTAACTAATGTTAACAATGCATGTAGCTTAGCTACATAGCGCTTGTGCAACTAACTTCACAGCTTTTAGTCAATAAACAGTAGATACCTTACTCAAAAGAGACAGATGGCAATAGCTGTTAAATGCACACTTATTAAATCAAAGATCAGTTCATTCAAATGCGCTACATGAACTGTTGGCCGCAGCATAAAGTAGCAACCTAATCTGAACAGTGACTTTGGTTCCAATATTATAGGTTCTGCTTTTGTGGGCTCCGCGGGTCATTGGGGCGACTTGCACCAGGGGGGACTTGCCAGGGACGGCATGGACCCCGCCAAAACTGCTTGCAGTTCTAGTTGTTTTTGAAATTGTAGTCTAATTTCTATTCATCATGCCCTTTTGGTGTTCTGTACCTGGTTGCAGAAATTACAAGCAAGCCCAAAAAGAAGGAGTAATCTTTCACACTTTACAATAGGATATAAAAAGTTAGGGTCTGCAGTCGGCATTTTAGGTCGGAAGATTACGAAAGGGATATCTACGTGCTGAATTAACCGGCACTACAGCCCGAAAGCGGCTGAAAAGCGATGCGATCCCATCCACATTTATGTATCTAGAAAGAGTAGCCTATACATAGTAAGGTAAAGTAATTTACACACTCAGCTAGCTACTAAATACAGCTGGCACACTACACATACAGTACAATAACATTACCACACAGACACAATGTGTGCTCCGTTATCAAGGTACAGAAAATAGGTTTAATAAACTTACTCATCTGTTAATTGTCCTCTTGCTATGTCTCTTTCCATGTGTGCTGAAAAACTTCAGTCATTCAGTGACGCATATGAGGTCGTCAGTCATTTTTGGTTCAAGCCTTACAAGTAAAGCTTGTCCACGATCCCCTTCATTGTAGCAAGTGCTTTTTTCTTCAGTAGACATGGATGGACATATTCCCACAGAAGCACTTAGGCAATTAGAATTTAACCGCGTTTCAACTGCATTATCTGTATAACAAGCTGCCTTGTTGAAGCTGAATATCAAACTCCATTTGTTGTAAACTTTCTTCGGTGTCCTCGGGCGCAAACATGTATGGTTGGATGTCACTCAGAATGTAAAAGCATGTTGTAAAATTCCTCATCTGCAAATCCTAGGTTAGTAGCAATTGTGTTACCAGCGACTTTGTTTATGAACTGTTTCACAGAATCCAGAGAACATGCCGGGTGGGCGGGGCTTGGAACAAGGAAGCCAGCATTGTAGTTCTCTACATACTGAAAAAATCATACCACCTCGTCTGTTTAGCATTAAAACGGCTGATCGAAACGTCACAGAAAGACAAGCTATACCTTAACATATCAAGGACAACCGAGGCTTTAAGGAGTGGGTTTGAAAGCCAGATCAGTATAACAGGGATGCTTATTTTCGTGACAGGAAAAATGAATGTAGGCATGTATTCTATCTCCACAGTCGATTCATAACATAGGGTGACGTCAGGGTATGAAGTTTCCCTGCGAAATTTCAAATCTTGCTCTTACACTAGCCAGGCATGTGTGAAACATATCTCACTGTTCTACAAATGTCTGGGGGAAGCTACTAGCATCAGATATCTGTAGGGTGAAGTATCGCTTTAAGACACTATAAAATGTGTTCATTTGAGAAGATTGTCAGCATGGGGAACACAAGAACACAGACCTCACACTGGAATGACCAACGTTAGTCTGGTGTCTCACCTCAGAAAAGATTGTCACAGGAGTCCAGTAGAAAACACAGTCTTCCTATCCAGAAGACATCCGAGGGTCCTCAACACACACAAGCCTCTACACCACTTCAAGGTCTCTGTCTTGTAGAGGTTAAAATGGGAACTATTTACAAACAAAACATCCACAGCCACCAAACAACAATCAGTGTCCATGCGCACCGCGCCCCTTAGCGTCTCTCATCTCTGCCAGCCATTGTTCAACAGTCTTCCCCCCAGTTGCTGCGCAGAAAGACACGGACCCAAACTGGCTGTGACCAGTCTTTTTCCGTTTCTGCTGTCCGCACTTTCTGCACCTGTACACCCCCTGCTTCCTCTGCTTCACAGGGAGCCCTGCTGCTAAGGCCGCGGCTTCTGCTTCCACCTTCTTCCTCTTCCTGAAGGCGGTAGTCCGCGACACGGCAGGGGGCGGGGCGACCGGCGAGGGGTGCGGCAGAGAGCAGGGGCGTTGCTGCTGGGAATGGGCAGGAAGTACCGGCAGGACTGGCAGAGTGGGCGGGCCGTCCTTGCTTGGTGTCCTGGCGTGACAGGTCCTTAGGCGCTGCAAAAACAAACAGTTGCAGGTCTGGGGGCCTGTAGTGTGGCTGCCTGACTTCAGGGACAGGCTCGGGGGCAACGTTCAGGCCCAGGGCGAGCCCCAATCCCTGCTCCAAGACAGACCTCTCCTTCTGGCACCAAGAGTACCTGAAATAAAAATAAAACAAAATCTATTTTGTAAAAGTTCAACACAGCAGAAATTATTCTTAACACAGGTTTGCCCCTAACAGATGGTGTTATCTTACCACTGTGAGATGGTCCTCTGGCTGAGCTCAAAGAGCTGAAGGTTGGTCTGGGCCATCAACCTGGGACTGTCCAGCACTGCCTCTCTGAAGGACACGTAGTCAGCCATGATGAGCGCCCACCTGCTCCTCTTGATCCCACCGGACTGCGTGCCACAAGGATAGAGACGGCAGAGCTTGCTGCAAATGGCCTCAACCAGGCGACTGGTGCCTGGCCAAGTTGCAGGGCCCGAGTTCAGTCCAAGAAAGCACTTGAAATAAATGACAGAAACAATGACATGCATCAGCCAACATAAACTGTGTTTGAATTTTTTCCATATATAACAAATTGTTGATTTCCAGTCACTAACCCCTTGGCCACGTTGTCTTCATAAATTATTAAGTAAAATGACTTAAATTGGTTTGCCTGGTTAAATATTGTTGAATCCAATTATTGCCTGTATGAAACAATTATTCTCTGCTAATTAAACCACGTACCGTTGGAGAATCTCCTTTCCAGACGAAATGGAAGATTTCCCATTCGATGCTTTAAACAACCCCCGCTCGATCCTGTCCTGGTGATGTGAAGGGTAGATGGCACACTCTTTTTCAGGCTGTGGTAGCGCCTCCCACAGCCTTATGAGCTTGTCTACCCTTCTCTCTGAGAGCCCCTCAAGGTTCTTCACCTCCACCAAGGCCCTGGACAGTTTCTGGATATGTCTGTATCCAGACTGGTTATCAGGGCCTTTGCAATCCTCCTGAGGTGGTAAAGGAACAATGTTTGGTTGAGTTAAACACCTCGTTCTACAATGTTTTGGAGGTGAGGCCTGACGTTCGGGGGCTACGGGACGGTCGGTGGAGGTGGCGGGACTGGATGGCCCAGACCTGGGTGCGTCAGCTGGATCCCCTGACCGGGTTGTGCCAGAGGTGGAGGCGACGGGCCGAGAAAGTTCGGGGAGATGGACAGTAGGGTCATCGTACTCCTCATCCTCAAACCCTCGTCCTCCAAGGGTCCCTCAATGGCATCAGCCTCGTCCGGAGTGTCAGGATCCAAGCTGACGGCCTGCAGCACTTTGTTGGAAGTACTCAACCCCGATGAGTTCCCCTGCAGTGAAGCAGATAGGAGAATACTGATTAAAAATCTTAATAACATGAAGAAACTCTTAAACGCCTCATATCATTGGGTTTACGTACCCTTGTACACGCCAGCTTGGTGAAATCCTCAACCAATTTCGAGCCAAGCACCTGTTGGCTGGGCTGGTGGAAGGAGTGCTGCAGGTGGCCACTGTAGCAGAGCAGAGACTGCTTCGGTCAGCCCACTGCTGCTGCGGCGTGGTTTTCGTTCCACCTCACCAGTCCATCCAGGAGAAATGCCTGGAAGTGCATTCCACTGGCCCCTTTGGAGAGTGTTGAAGAGTAGAACAAAGTGTGATGATTCAACTTTGTTAAAAAGCTATAGTTCCATGAGGAGGAGCTCCGTCTCCTTAGCTCCACGCGTACGGCAATGGCAGTGAAGACCCAGCTCCTTCCTCCTCAAGTGGCTGTAGACCTCCTTGTCGGTGAGGCCGACCATCTCGCACTTCCCCTCCAGGTCGGACCGCTTGGCCTCAAGCAGTCGACGGACATCTCCCGCATCCCACTCGAAAATGCAGGAGGACAGTGGACGCATGTAGACCCCGTAGAGCTGGTGGCTCTCAGTAACGACACTTGCTGCCAACCGCCGCATCAGTTGCCAGATGTCAAGACGAACCACCAGCTGCGCCCACTCTGTTAACATGGCAGCCGTCTTGGATCCGCCGAAGCTTGAGCTGCATTCCCAGTCAACATACATGAGCTGAGGGGGAGGCACCCCGGCGTGTCGATACCCCTCCATGAGTCCAGCCGCCATGGGGAGCAGACCATCACCCTCACCAACTGTGAGGACACAGATGAGGACCTGCCCGTGCTCGTTGGCCACGTTTGTGGCCCAGGCAGCTGTATCGGAAGCGGCACCGGCAAGCTTCTTGGTCACCTGAAGTGAAGAGAAAGACAGACAGACAGAGAGAGATGCATCAAAGACTTGAGTGGAATGTGTGTGAGATGCAGTTATAACAAATACACTTAAAACTATGATTAACTTCTTTGTGGAGTCCATCTTCACCTCGTCCAGCCGTGACAGCACGTCGATGCTGTACACGGTCAGCAGCCAGACGGGGGAGGGCACCTTCGGCATCTCCAGGGGTGGTGGAAATTGTGGCCGAACCGTGCCTGAGGCCAGGAAGTGCTCGCACTCGCCGAGGTACTGTATGAACCGACGCATCCAGGCCTTGCACAGCTTGGAGAGCTGAGTGGCGCTGTTCCCCAAAGCATGACTCAGCATCCCGACAACCGCCAGGTCACAGGAAGGTCTAGAGATGGGCAGAGAGAACAGAAAATTTACAGTACAGACATAACAATTAAATGAATACTAAGAATAAACAATATAATTAAATGTAATATAAAATGCTAAACTGTGAAAATGAAACATATTTTTAACATAATCTCACTCGTAGGTCAGGATCGCTGGAAACTGGCAGTAATGCACAGGGTCCAGCTGACCTAACACGTCCTGTGACCAGCCCGCCACCTTCTTACATTGAGGGCACTCCAGGTAGTCAGTGGCCATGAGGTACCAAGCCTTGATGTTCAAGACCCTTCGGATGGTCTTGTACAGCCCAGCCCTGGTTAAAGGAGTCTTACAGCCAGGCAAAGTGCATGTCACCTTGAATGCTCACATGCGTAGGGGCATCCAGAGGAACAGAGGACACGCAAAGAAGGGGTCGGGCGAGCCGGGTGGCTGATTGTAGACCGGCCGAGGTTGGGGAGGGTACCACCACAGATTCAAGTCTGTGCTGAGCTGGGACCTCTTAGTGCTGCCCCTGGTGAATAGCACCCGGCCGATCCACTGCTGCTGGTCCTTATTGAGAGCCGCCCGCCAACTCTCTGGAAGCAGCTGCATGAGAGAGACTGTTAAACTACTAAAAGATTTCAGTTTAAAAAGCCCAAACACCTTGAATCCTCTTAAGAATGAACTCCTGGTATTACAGGAAAAACTCACCTCAGCACTTTCTTGGGCAGGCCTTGGTGGCAGGAGTGTCTGCCGTGGCACCTGGTTGTCATCTGGGAAGGGCTGGGGCTGGTGGATAGCTGGCTGTGCAGGAACATTCTGCACAGGGACCTGTACCTGAAAGGCTTTTTGAGAACACCCACAGAGAATACATACGTAAGCATGATCAAATGATTGTGCAGGCCAATTAGTAGATGAGTAATAATTAAAGCAATAGGTTACATTAACATTAGTTAAGAAAAGCACAAGAAATTAGCAGTGATGTGAATCTAGTCTGTTATGATGTGGATAGAGAAATGAAAAAAAAGCTTTATGAAGGGTCCCGGAACAAAGAAGTATTATTTAGTAATGGTAAAATTTGTTTTACAATGTGAGAAAAACAACACAATAACAGCCAAGTGCAACCAATATTAATGTCTGGAGAAAACGGCACCATGTCAGGAAATCTACAGCCAAGCAGCAGCATGAATGGGGAGTGACGGCTTCATTATTAGGCATTCTAATCAAAAACACGGAGGGGTGAGGCAGCGGGGAGGGAGACGCCACGACAAGAGATGGACAGCTGTCAGCACCAATGGGACGTGAAAGCTAAGACAGCTACATAAACAATATGTAGAGTTCTTCAACCACACCTACCTTATCCACTGCACCTTTCGTCTGATGAATGTTACAAGAAAAGATTGTTATATAAAAGGCACGTATTATATAGAATTTACATCCATCACAAATAAATCACACGGATTAACAAATTGTACATTATTTAACTTACACTTACACATAATGAACCTGTAACTAGGGCCACTGACGGCTGCCCTAAACCCACAGCGACCACTCCGTTATGGGGCCTTCAATGCAAAACAAATAGAAGAGAATAAATTAGCTGTTACATGCTGTATAGCATCAAGCAACAGGACATCTTTACTGACACCAATTCTGCTACCTACCCTGGAGCCGTCTTAAACCCTGCAGTGGGCGGAGGGGGTACGGCTGCCTCCTGGTCACGGCACTTGATGTAGTTTAGGGCAGCTTCCATTGTTTCCCCAGGGTTCCTTGGCGTCTGTCTCCTCAGCCATTTGACGTACCTGATAAAATGTTTATTTGTACAATATATTATTTCAGTGTCACAGTATTTGGTGTTTATTCAAGAGGCTGTACATGGATGACTGACTAATCAAAGTTATTCAAATGAAATTGCATTATTAAATCAGATCTCATTAATCTCACCTGATGTGTTCATTGTCCTTAGAGTTGTACAGGTCCTGCAGCATCTCACTTCTGTACTTGTGAAAGCCAACAAGGGCCTGGCCCTCCTGTCCAGGCTGTGAGGCCAGGACTCTGGACTCCGCCAATGCCCGGTGGTAAGCAAGTTCCTCCACCACCTTGTGAGAGAGGCACAGGAAAAGCTGAAAAATTGTGGAATCAGTACCACTGCAGCCTACTAAAATGTTTGTGATTCCTTAGGCTGGGGAGCTGTCTGTGGTGTTGAATCCACCTGTTGTGGCTTTAAAGCACACTGAGTGGGAGATCCTGTTCTGCTCCTTCAAAACTTGCAACATCTGTGGCATTGTGCTGTATGATGAAACTGCACAGTTTAGATTGGCATTTTATTGTGGCCAGCTAGTAATAAAGGCACACCTGTGCAATAATCATGCTGTCTAATCACCTGTGAGGTAGATGGATTATCTCTGCAAAGGAGAAGTGCTCACTAACACAGATGTTTGACAGATTTGTGAACAATATTTGAGAGAAATAGGCAAGAAATTTGGGCAAAAACAAAAGTGTGGCATTTATATTTGTGTTCAGTGTATATTGCTGGAAGTTTAACAATTACAGGTAATTTTAAAGATTTATCTTGTTTTTCCCAAACTAACCTTAGGGTAGGCATTGGCGTAGCGGGCCAAGGCGTCCTTGTTGACCATACGTGGTGACTGGGAGACTCTGCGCTGCCGTTCCTGCTGGTGGCTATCAACCAGCCCCACCATCCAGCGCACGTCATTTGCCAAGAGCCACTGGAAGGTCTGACCCTGGTACATGCCAAACTGAACCGTACACTGGCTCAGGACCAGTATCTCTGAACCGGGGTCTCCCCCCTCAGAGATGATGCAGGCACGGGCCTCTGCCACCACCTCCTCTGGCTCCTGGTAAGCCCCAGCGTTAGGAGGCTTGCCCCTGATCACCAAAGCCTTGGGTGAGGCTTGCATTATCAGCTCACCTCCCCAGAATTTTAGCTTTGGGTTTTCCATCTCAAACATTGTGAAAAACAATACAGCTATTAACAGTACTCAAAATTGTGAAATAAGTTGTGAAACATCTTGGATTGCATTGTATCCTGATTGAAATTAGCCAAACGATTTCACCACTTTAATTACACAAACGGGGTGACTTTATCATTTCTTTCCTGTATTTATAGTCTGTATTGTATTTATGTTTTAACTTTTTAAGGGCATTAAGCTGGGTATGAGTACTGTAATGTCCATGGATGAAATAAACTTGACTTGAAATGTAGGTGATTGCATGGAATAAAATTGGTACCAGCTTTTACAGTGCTGTTCTCACAATAAGTTAATGCAATCACAGCACACTTCAACTAATAGTTTATGTACATTTCATCTCTACATGATAGCAAGCAGACACATACAGTGCCATCTAATATAGGTAATGCTATTGATGGAGAAAGGCAAAAAATTAAATATTGAATGCACATTTATAACGATCACAGTTCCCATTTAAGTTAATATCTTGTATCGATATAAAAAGGCTTTAATCTGTTTAAACATTGAATGCACGTTTATAACTATCACAAAATGACATTTCATTTCGTTTAGCAGTACTACAGTAATAAAGTGAAGGTGCCCAAGAAGCATTCCAAGTCACCCCAGCCACTTACAGTGCCCATTTAGGTAAGCATCGACTATCAATATAAAACGGCTTATGACATCACGTCGTAATCTGTTTAAACATTGAATGCACATTTATACTGATAACTAATACAAAATAAATGTATGTAATAACGTTATTTTAAAGGTAAAAGTTGATGTACAGTACACGCAAGACGCGTTCGTCATTATAAAGAGAAATTCTCATAGCACGCGTCTTAATCAATTTACACATTTAATGCACATTTACACCTATGAAACATAATATTTCATTTGTTTTCAGAGATAATACTTACTGTTAATTCACTCTTTCGGACTCTTTCAGACACGTACACTGTCTGTTGTCAAACTGCAATGGCTACCTTTCCTTTCGGAAACCTATGTCGAGTTACGTCGCGGAAGGCGGTAGCCTCCAATCCGATTGGCCAACCATTTGACCTCTGCCACAGTCTATGCAGTTTGCGAATCTCGCGCCTCCACACAGCTCCTATCTTTTGCATTGAATTTTTTGGTGTCTTTCTCGAAATTGGAACAAATGCAAGGGATTTCCCGCAGGGCGCGATAGGATGACACGCAAATTTGTGAAGCGTTCCATATGTTCTTTATGCCATATGAACATTTAAGCTAGTTTTATTATTATTAGGTCGCCAGCTTTGTCAGTGGACGATAAAAGATTAAAGTCCCTGCTTGCATCTAGGTGTCGTCAATGAACCACTCTTTCACTCACTCACTCAATCCTGACCAAATGTTTTTTTTGAAGTAAAATGGCGGGAAAACTCAAAAGCAAACGAAAAGGGCTTCGCCTACAGTTGCGAAAAGTCGCTAGCTGGCTATCGTTGTCCGGGGAGGATACCTGAAAATGTACAGAAAATTCTAAAGCAAAATAAAAGGCCTTCGCCTACAGTTGCAAAAAGTCGCTAGTCAGCTTCGTTCAGGGAAGGATTAAATAATTTTTTCATTTCTCATTGAGGGTGTTACTGACTCAAATGAACAACATTAAATCTCTAGATATTTTATTTTCACTGAACGACTTGAAATGATCAGAGGAAGAAGAGTCGTTTCTATTTTATAAATCAATGTATGCCATTTAATATTAGTATTTATGCAAACCGGTTGTTCATTCCGCATTTTCTATTTTTAAACCTGCACTAACAAAAAATAATACAAAAACTATGTTTTAGGACTAGCTAACATTAGGAATTAGCACATTGGATTATTACAAGACTGAGATCTTTTGAATTTGAAATTTTGTTTGGTTGTAAAATATAAAAGATATTGTATAGTATAGTAGTGTAGTAGTAATTACTACAGTAATTTGTATAATTGTAGACGTGTAAAGCCATTGTTGAATTATTGAAACACGCTGAGAACATTGTGGAGGTGGACGCAGTTGGACATTATTGTCTGAGGAAGTACAGGAAAAAGTTTGCATCAGAATATACCTATGGTACTGTACAGTACCTGTACACTGAATTGTCAAACGTGACAACATGGTCAGCAGGATGAAAGAGAAAAACAAGGAGTATTCAGGCCTGATAGCGCTTCGGCGCCACGCCATATTTCTGGCATACAGACGTGCCTGCGAAAAAAAACACATAAATAACAAAACTTAAATAACATTCTCATTTTCATAACATTCTCATTTTCCACTAAATCTCATCAGCAATTTAGATTTCAGCACTCTCAGCAGCAGCTGGCCAGTGACCACTGAGGAGCGAATGTGCAGTGACGGGACAGAACTGCCATATTCACACTGTGTTTTTGCGCAATGGCTGGTGCTAAGCCAAAGACGGACGCACTCAGCACTTGTCATAGGTTATATCACAACTGTTCAGCCACACAATGTTTATTTTAGGTTTCAGATATTTAAATGCATATAATATAGCAAATCAATACATTTATAGTTTGTAAAATATACAATGGTGTCTATGGAAACAGCAATAACAACCCATTCAAATTTATTTGCCGACAGGTTTTTTTCATATCAGACACACAGTGTACACTCACCTAAAGGATTATTAGGAACACCCGTTCAACTTCTCCTTAATGCAATGATCTACTCAACCAATCACATGGCAGTTGATTCAATGCATTTAGGGGTGTGGTCCTGATCAAGACAATCTCCTAAACTCCAAACTGAATGTCATGGGAAAGAAAGGTGATTTAAGCAATTATCACAACCATTTCTAGGTGTGAAAAGGGAAAAACATCCAGTATGCGGCAGTCCTGTGGGCGAAAATGCCTTGTTGAGGTCAGAGGAGAATGGGCAGACTACTTCAAGCTGATTGAAGGGCAACTTTGACTGAAATAACCACTCGTTACAACCGAGGTATGCAGCAAAGCATTTGTAAAGCCACAACACGCACAACCTTGAGGCAGATGGGCTGCAACAGCAGAAGACCCCACCGGGTGCCACTCATCTCCACTACAAATAGGAAAAAGAGGCTACAATTTGTAAGAGCACACCAAAATTGGACAGTTGAAGACTGGAAAAATGTTGCCTGGTCTGATGAGTCTTGATTTCTGTTGAGACACTCAGATGGTAGAGTCAGAATTTGGCATAAACAGAATGAGAACATGGATCCATCATGCCTTGTTACCACTGTGCAGGCTGGTGGTGGTGGTGTAATGGTTTGAGGGATGTTTTCTTGGCACATTTTAGTGCCAATTGGGCATTGTTTAAATGCCACGGCCTACCTGAGCATTGTTTCTGACCACGTCCATCCCTTTATGGCCACCATGTACCCATCCTCTGATGGCTACTTCCAGCAGGATAATGTACCATGTCACAAAGCTTGAATCATTTCAAATTGGTTTCTTGAACATGACAATGAGTTCACTGTACTAAAATGGCCCCCACAGTCACCAGATCTCAACCCAATAGAGCATCTTTGGGATGTGGTGGAACGGGAGCTTTGTGCCCTGGATGTGCATCCCACAAATCTCCATCAACTGCAAGATGCTTTCCTATCAACATAGGCCAACATTTCTAAAGAATGCTTTCAGCACCTTGTTGAATGAATGCCACACAGAATTAAGGCAGTTCTGAAGTTCACTTACTTTCATGTATTTCGGGAGAAACAGATAAATTTACGTGCTGTAATAAATCCAACAGACAGGAATCTCTAAACTGCGGCCAAAACACGGCGCCCATCTCACGATACAGATCAAGATCATTTATGAAGGTTTTTAAACGGCAAAACAAACTCACTTACACATATTTGCTAATCGGAATAGATAGTTGATGACATGGTAAGCAAGTTTGTTATATTTAGAAATAAAAGCGCTACATCTGACATACAGTGCTATTTTGGCTATGGTGAATCACGTGCCAAGCATGACGCGTCACCATGGAAACATAGGGCGGGGGGGATCGCAATGCCGGCTAAACATTGTGATGTCTGTCATCCATCGGCCCAACCTTAGTTTTTCCCATACACTACGAATGTGTTTCCCACACTGGCAGCGCGAAACATAGACAAAGTCATGGGCCCTCATTTATTAAACGTGCATAAAAACCAGTGTAGATCTGAGCACAGAAATAATCATACAACGAAACTCACGTGTGATTTGCGAAACGTTCGTATCACTCCAATTCCAGCGTACGAATGAACGGGATAAATCAGATGGTTGAAATGAATCGTAATTTAAATATCACGCCCACATATATGAACAGGTTAGAGGCCTCGCCCTTAGAATTTACGACATGGATAAGCGACCTCCGGCAAAGAAAAGGAATTTCTCTGAGATAGAAATAGAGTCGCTCAGGTCTCATGTGCAGGCCAACTACTTGGTTTTATTTGGAAGCTTAAAATCAGGCATCAATTGTTAAAGGAAAATGCAATGTTGACTGAGGTTACTGGTACAGTCATTGAAACCGATTAACGAGAACTAGTGCATTTCAAATAAATTTATTATTTTCACTAAACATTCCACATTGTATTTTTTAAGTAGCTTTCTTACCCAAGATAGCACATACTATATTAGAAGCGCAGAATAAGATCCTGTCTCCTTCGTAGAGCCCCCAATGATCTTCATTGATTGGCACCATTCTCCAGCCAAATATCGTGGAGAACACTGCATGCCATAATTATGTTGCAGGCCTGCTCTGGGGCTTATCCCGCTTACCCAAGACAGAGCCACCTGCCCTTGAGCAAACCTATACATCTCTCCACTGCGGTTTTGTGTTTGTAGTGG
Organism: Umbra pygmaea; assembly: GCA_016801145.1. Taxonomy (NCBI): domain Eukaryota; kingdom Metazoa; phylum Chordata; class Actinopteri; order Esociformes; family Umbridae; genus Umbra; species Umbra pygmaea. The sequence goes on from JACXGM010030115.1 coordinate 13,170, forward strand.
ATTTTTAGATGTTCCACAGGACTGATTATAGCAGCTGTCTAAGCTAAATCTCAACATTATACTGTATATCATGATATATCACTTTGGGGCTTGCTGGATCATCCCATAAAGGGAGTTTTGGTTTCAATACATGCAAGGCGTTATGATTTTCTCCACAGAGCGACTAGAAGAGATTAATGCTAGCTTTCTACAGGGAAGCATAGTCAAAATGTGATAACTCAGTCCCTTTTGTTCCTGGA
>JACXGM010030116.1:0-13408 GCA_016801145.1 Umbra pygmaea
TCTCTACATCTGATGTAGCAGAATTCAAATACACCTTTAAAAGCAATTTTTCCATGCCAATCTATAATATTTACTACTTCTACTGTTGTACATTTTCCAGACCACTGCTTAGTACATAGCGTTTAGTATTACTATTGCCATTATTATTTTAAAACTCTTATATTGTTGTAATTCTTGTTTTTAAGCCCACTGCATAGAAACGCCGTGCCATGTCAAAAAGAATTTCTCTGTATGGGATGATGTATGTTATTCGATGCACATGATAAATAAACTTGACTTGACTTGACTATTATAACAGCAACCTTCTGTGTGCCATGTGCTTGAAGACGTTAATTACTGTGATCCACTGGTCTCTTATTCACTACACTTTCCCTAAAATAAGCCATAAATTCAAAAATATATATATATAATAGTGTGAAAAGTACAGTTGCAGTGAAAAGCATATTAGAATGATTTCTGAATGATCACGTGACACTGAAGAATACTTAACTGGAGCAATAATGCAGAAAATGCAGCTTTGATCACAGAAATAAATTACATTTTAAAATATATTAAAATAGAAAACAGTTATTTTAAATTGTAAAAATATTTCACCATAATATTGTTCCTGCTGTTGGATCAAAAAAAGAATTACATTCTTCATGATAAAATATAAAGATTTCACAGTGATCTGATTCTGTAATGTGTTTTTACTACTACAACATTACTGTACAACATTTATACATGTGAAGACGAGCCGACAGTACAGAATATTATACTGTAAATAGAAAAGTGAGCTATACTAGAAAGCTAATATGTGCATATTAACAGCCTTGAATTAACCATTATTTAATATTATTACCATAACATGATTAAATGTTAATAAATTAAGCGTATCAGCCATCACAAATCAAAAAAGAAATATGTTACCTATGACGAATATCCCTCGTCGCTTTGTGTAAGTTCCATTACGAAACAGCGTGGGGGCACACCTGCGCTTATGATTTCCCGATGGTAAAAACAGATTATATGTTGTTGTATTACTGTTTTACAAAGGTCAAACTCAAATGCAGTTATGGGTTTTAGACCAGCAAATGTGTGCAAATGTGTATTTAAAATGGCACCGGCGCCATCACATTACGTTTTCATCAATATGTTACAAACTAGTTTGTTGTAGCTATATGGGTGCTGAGGTTTTCCTGTTGTAAAATACATTTGGCCAAAATCGCAATTTACAAAAGATGAAATGTGTATGCACAGGCTATTTAAGTGTAGGCTGTATATTGCCAATAACTGGATGGCAAATGCTAGACATCTCTCGTCCCACATGTCTCAGTCAGACATCAAATAAGTAAAATATTTCCTTTATAGACATAGTGTTTAGTACTTATTCAAACATCAAGATCTTTGTTTACCTTTGCAAAACTTCGATCAGCTGCCTGCTGATGTGCGGCTGCTGGGGAACTGTAGTGCATTCAGTCAACTCCGCCCCCTCTATCTTATCAGGCTAACTGATAGTTTTACTAGCGAACAAGATTTACACAAGCTCTTTTTAAGAAATTCCATTGGCTAAATATTTATAAAACAGACAGAAAGACGTAAAAGGTGACCAATAGCATTGATTTATTGAAGAAGAAAAAAACACCACCACCCAAAAAAAGGGCACTTCGGACAAAAAGGGCATGTGCTCTGCACAGGTTGAGCCCTATCTGTGCACGTGCCTGGTATGTCATATACTGTTTATACTAAAACTATATAAAAATATTCTTGTTTACCGTAACCCGACCGACCCTGTCAATTTAGGACCGACCAAATTATTATAATTTTTTTCCTTTTAGTCCAACCGACTTGCAGGTTGTAAATGTGGAGGGCTAGAAAATGACCTCTGTTTTAAGTTATGGTTAAAAACAACCAACCCCTCTATAATTTTTTATTTTATTTTATAAGTACAGTACATTCATTGTTCTAATTAACAGTCTAGTTTTTCAAGTTTAACTAAAGGGTAGTTAGTCCATCTTGCCAATAGGTGTCACTGCTGGCTCAACAATAGGGAAGCAACAGTCCTGAGCAAGAACAAATTAAATATGTTCTCAGACTGAATGCGCTAAAGATCTTGCTGTTTCCTTATTGCTTCACAGGTATGTTAAAATAAACTCTAGTACGTATATTTCTTTGCTGGTAAATCCATATGGTTAAGGGGCCTGGAGTACTATATGTAAGCAGTGTGGTGTTTGGAAGAATTTTAATGCACTTTTACATAGTGATGGTCAAAACGAGGCATTTGAGACAATTGAAACATTTGTGTCTAGGCTTCGTGAAACATTTTGAAACTTTTACTTGACAGTTAAATCTGGTATTTGATTTGAGGTGTCGTGAAATGTTTCGAAACCATTACCTGTCAGTGACATCTTTTGGCAACTTTAAATATGGCACACAACAGTAATTCCACCATGGCATGGTAAGACAGACGCTACTGTGGCAGGACTGAACGATTCACGTCCTCCATCACAAACTACAGTTTCGAAACAGGGGTTGATAATTATAATATGTCAACACTGTGAGTCATTGATTGAAATACAACCTTTTGAAACAATGAACACGTTCCCAACATGATGTCATACATCATCTTAATTTGGAGTGTTTCCAAAACATCAAACTTATGTGACCTTCGCTGATCTGACGAGAGTGGGAATAAAACTGTATAAAATATACATTGTTGTTGTATGGATTGGTGTTATGAATACATCAAGTAATGATTGTGTTAAAGCAAGGCGCTGATGGCTCAGTGGTTAAGGAGTCAGACTTGTGGCCACAAGGTTGCCAGTTCAATTCCCGTTTAAGTCAATTGATGTTATGTTTTCCACATTGCCAGTGCTCAGGTGATTCATTTTTTGTCTCGCAGGGCAGGTTGCAGAGATGGCTAAATGGACCATTGCATGTTAATATAGGTGAGGGAAGACTCCTGTATACAGTGCCTTGCGAAAGTATTCGGCCCACTTGAACTATTCAACCTTTTGCCACATTTCAGGCTTCAAAAGTTATGAAACTGTAATTTTTTTGTGAAGAATCAACAACAAGTGGGACACAATCATGAAGTGGAACGAAATTTATTGGATATTTCAAACTTTTTTAACAAATAAAAAACTGAAAAATTTGAACCTATGAGGAAGGAAAAATGAAAAGGGCAACCATTAGATAGATGTTCTTGGTGACATTTGTTATTGTTCATCTATTATCTATCTATTCTTTATCAGGCCAAAGCAGACACTTTTGTTCAAAACTATTTACTGAATAGCTTTTATATGACTGATTTTTCCATTTCTCTTGCGATGTAGATTACAGTTAACGCCATTTTGTGGTTATATTTGGCGACCATTAACGTTATACAACATTTGCATCAATTAACCATGTTAATAAGTGTCCAGCAAGCATGTTATCTTTACCAATGCCTAATTTCATTGTGCTTAAATTATATTTAAAATGTGTTTCCACAGCGGTTAAATAAATATGACAGTTTTGACTTGTTTAAAACTGTACACTAATTTAATTACTAATAATTAATTACTAATAATGTTAATTAGCATTTGAATTAGCAATAATTAGCTTGTGCCTATCTCCTACCTATTGGGTATGAATTCATATCACAAGTTCTTGAATATCATGACGTTATATTTTAAAATACATAAATACTATGCAAAATTACAAAAATAATTAATCAGAATACTTACCAAAAGTTGCTACTATGCTCTCAGTCTCTACATGAGCAAGATTCGGAACGCTGTCTATGCAAATGGTAGCAAATTTCTCTTGCCACGGCTAAGATAAAAATGTCAGCTTTCAAAGATGTTGCTCACATCACATCTACGTCATCACACTCAGCTTGAGGCTGCGCAGTACACTCAACTATCACCGAAAAAGTCTTTGTAATTGACTTCACTTACTCTCCATAGAAATGAATGGGAAGGTGTGGTCGATTTTTATACTGTCATTGTTTATTATGAACAATGTGGTTCAAAATCATAGACCGTATATATTACTGGACATAGCATCTGGTTCGGCTAAGTGATGCAAATGCGGAAGTGCCTTAAACCTGCATGCTATCATAGACAGTATAAATGAATGGACAAACAAATGCCATTCATTCCTATGGAAAGCAAGTAAAGTAAATTCGAAGCACTTTTTCGGTGGTAGCCGAGCTTAATGCCCAGCATCAAGCTGATGATGACGTAGATGTGACGTGAGCAATGTCTCTGAAAGTTGTAATTCTTCTTGTAGCCGTGCCAAGAGAAATCTGAATCATTCCAAATTTTGCCTCTTGCAGAGATGGAGAGCATGAGTAGGAAGTAGGGATGGGACGGTATGAAAATTTCATATCACGATTATAGTGACCAAAGTTATCACGATTATCAATATTATCACGGTTTTGTTAAAATGAGATGGAAATGTAAAAAAAACTGATGCACACACACTAAAAACATTTCCACAAGTTTTATACTTGGAAATCAACAAACAACAAATACAATTAGCAGCTATAAGCACTTTTAATTTGACTATAGTCTACCATTTAGTATTAAAGCCTACTATCTGATGTGATATCATTATGAATTCCCCATCAATTGATGACTGATAATCTTGTTAGAATTAGGCAATAGCTTTACCATCTGCTGAAGTAAACGAAAGGGCTAGTTAACAGGATGATTTTTCACCTATGCTCTGAATTTGACTCTGTTGTAATAGCATATTCATGTAACACATACATTACATTCATTGCTAATCAATTGATTTATTGTGATGGCAAACAAAGTATCATCAATAAACTATATATACTATAAAAATAGTCATATTCCTGATATTTGGTAGACTACCAGTTTCTGGCAGGAATATTTTTTGCCTTATAGGCGTTAACTTACATGGTGGCTTGAATACTGTGCCAGTATACTGTGACTATCTCTGTGGTTGGTTCCCATTGTCTGCTGTTTTGAATCTCTCAGATGAAGGAATGGAGTTGACCGTGTGTTAGTGAAGTTTTTTTTTCGAATGTCGGGAGCGACAGATGCGTACTGAGAGTCGCCTGCGTTGGAATGCATTGTCTGACTTTGAGGGAGACCAGCACACATATTGTTTGAATGTTTTGATTTGGTTAGAGAGCAGTGTCTTTGAATTATATTTGCAAGTTATTTATATTCATTATATGAAATAAATTAACACGTCTAAACGTATCTTGTTCTATTTTGCCTGCAGCATTTTTATGTGCGCACGATATGTGCTTAAGTCTGCTGTAGAATTGCGACCGACCAGCACTTCAAACAAACTACTGAATTAAAGTAACTCCATGATGCATGGCTCTTGACTCGGTAGAAAGAAATGTTCCAAAGTAATACATGGCTCCACTACACTTGCGCTAATAAAACACAGAACGAGAACGTGGAGATTAACTGCTCAATGAGAGTGTTATCGTTGCTTTGAAGTAGGCTACTGAAAAATATGCAATCTAATAGGTAGCCTACTGATCACAAGTAATACGTTTTAGTAAACAAAACTGTAAGGACACAAATAAAATATATTTTATATATTAGCTAAGTATATTATATATAAACAAGACTCAAACTAAGCTAACTAAAGTAAGTGTGTTGCTGTGAACTTACGGAGCTCCCGCTATCACCTGCTATTACTGTAATCTGGCAGCTGTTATGTTGCACTGAGAAAGCGTTTATGGCTTCTTTCGACAAAATACAATGGAACAAAAATAGCATGACTGCCGCAATTGGTTAAGACCTTAGAAAATTAGATTTAAGACTTAAAGACAGTTTTAGACCGTAAATTCTGGAAAACGATATTAAGGCAATTTAAGATTAATGATCTGCGAACACTAATCCCATTCAATATTTTATGTCCCTGAAATTATTTCTGTGGTAAAAATAAAAATATGTGTAATAAGTTTACTATGAATTAATACAATATTATCCCTTAAATGTCATCCTTAATATTTTGAACATGTTCGTCTTGGCTCAAATCTACTTGCTGTTAAAGTTATCATCCGGATACTTTGCTATAATTACAAGTGAGATAATTAAATATTTCATCTTGAATCAATATTGTTTGTCCAATTATTTTCCCAAGTTAGTTTTGGTATTGAAGTAAAAGTTTATGCATTCGCTATATAACCGTGGCTGGTTGTCACGAAGATGACAGATTTGACGTGTTTCCCCCTTTTGCATCGACATTCCTCTGCAGACAGGGAGCCCATCCTCGGTTAATTGCCCTCAGGACTCTTGTAATAGCCAAAATATGACCACATCTCAGATTTTGTCCTCTTGGATGGCTGAAAAATCTTCAGAGCGCTGTCACTGCCTTCCGCCTTGACTTCTTGTGCAAAAAACAAAGTTGCATGCGTGCACCTGCGTCAGACTGATTATGGCTGGACAGGATTTACCGTGAGTTTTCAAAATCACGGTAATCAAAGACGGTTTTACTGAAAATTAAATTGTAAACGGTAATACTAACCATACAGACATTTTATTGTGGTTTACCGTGAAACCGGTAATCGTCCCATCCCTAGTAGGAAGTATTTCCAATCCATCAAAACGTTGCTGAAATATTTTGTTCCGATGCGTTTCATGGCTTTTCTCTTGCTGTATGCCTCCATGTCCCCTGATTGCGTGCTAGCTTCTCCTGGACTATACGGTAATTTCTCTACTGTGCGACAGAACTTTGCATGGTTATGACACAACAGTTAGCATATTTTCACAAAAACGGCTGCTACGGGGCCATAACGTGAGATACAAGGTAATGGAGCTTTTTATAAATGTTCCTGTTTCTTTAGAAATAAACAATGGACAAATAGAGTCTTTAAACACTGACCCTAAAATGAATGGAAGTCTATGGAATGCTAATGTAAGTTGATAGCCAGGTAGCATCAGAATCCACCCAGGGCTGCTTCAACATTCGGGTCCAAGCCTACCCCCTTGCATTCTATCCACAAGCTAGTATCCGGTTTGGCAAAGTGATGCAAATGCAGAAGTGGTTTAAACCTGCATTCTATCTGAATTTCAGCTCGGGTCGACACGTGTGGTTGCAAAAGGAGCTCGTTTTCTGTAGAAGTCTATGAGAAAATGAGCCACTTCTCACTTGATTTATTACCTCAGTAAGCATTTTCATAACGAGTTTATGGTCTCAATCGGCAGTTTGGTTTTCTGCAATACGGGATGATGTTCATTTTTTAATTATGGTCTCGTTGATTTTAAAATCGGCAGATATAAAGCAGATAAAGCCACGCGTTTTAGGCTGTGGCTATGTAGTGACTGTGTGTCTTTGGTCGCCTAATAATGTCTTGTTCATTGTTCGGTTGTACGACAACACACTCAAAGGAGTCGGCAGTTAAGTTTTTCCGGTAAGTAATGTTACATTTTGTTTTAATACTGTTTTCTGTTAGCCAACCTTTTTATTAGACTCACTCTCGTTTAAAATGGTCTCATCTGCAACCAAGATGGCTGCGACAGTAACGGCAAACTCAACGACTCAAATCAGATCTCCACAAACAAATGGGTGACATCACACATGTTCCATCCAGTAGTATATACAGTCAATGATCAATCTGAATTCCAGCTGGGGGCAACAGCTGTGGTTGCAAAAGAGGTTGGTTTCTTTAGAAGTCTATGAGAATAAGCTTCACTTTATTTATTACCTCAGTAAACATTTTTATAATGAGTTTATGGTCTCAATCGCTAGTTTTAAGTAATTTTTTTAAACTATAGTCTTGTTGATTATAAAATTGGTGATAAAGCAGGGGGTGTTTCAGTGCGTGGCTATGGCGTTCGGTTGTATGACAAGACACTCAAAGGAGTCGGCAGTTCAGTTTTTCGGGTAAGTAACGTTACAGTTTGTTTTACATTTTGTTTTACATTTTGTTTTACATTTTGTTTTAATACTGTTTTTCATTAGCCAAGGTTAGAATACAAATTAATATCAGTTAGCTAGCTAGATTACTCCTCCCTCTAGTCTAAAATCGTCACATCCGCAACCAAGATGTCTGCGCTCATAATGGCAAATTCGATGACTCATATCAGATCTCCACAAACCAGGGGTGACGTCACACATGCTACGGCCAGTAATTTACACGGTTTATGTTCGAAACCTGAGTACTGAGCGCCATGAGATAAGGAAGCAATGAGGCATGAGTTAGTGTGTAGTATAAGGGAAATATACCATGGCTAAGAGCTGTTCTTAGACACAATACATCATGGAGTGCCTTGACAAAGCTCTTAGCCGTGGTATATTCACAAACCCCCTAGATTAGCTTAGGTTGTTCATGTTCATTTTTAACCAATTACCTAGAGATAAAATGTTGGTACAGTACGTTTAAATTTGCAATCATCTAAACTTTAGACAGCAGAAGAAATCCAAAAAGTTACTTTCTAACCTCAAAATCAATTTTTACTGAAAACGCCTACTGAGGCATAATGATACTGCTCATTTTCCACAGACAGTGAGAGAATCCTACTGAGCAAATGCAGAATACGTGTCATCACTATAGCTTGATCCTTATTGGAGGAATTAAGTGTGTTACAATTTCTCTGTTACTTTTGCTACCGGTCTCCCCAAAATGTTGCAGTGTTGTGGAACGTCCCGGTGCTCATTTGAAAACTTCAGAAGTGCAGCAATGATTTTTTTTAGGAGATGAGTGATTTGCTTTGTGGTGTCTTTTCACTAACTCTATTCTAATTTTGTGTTTATGTATTGCAGACGCATCAACAACAATGTTAGACTTTTCCAGAAATCTTAGCTGATGCTAGAATTCTTTGCAGAACTGCCACTCCTAGGGAGAGTAGCAATATTTCAAAACATTTCTCAGATTGATGAACATCAATAATTTAAAAGATCCATTTGTAACCCTTTTTAGCCTTATGTAAGTCAACAATTCGTAATCTTAGCTTTTCTGAGGGTTCTTTCCTCATTTTTTATCTTCCCCCCTCCCAGTTGTTCTTGTCTAATTTTTCCCCACTAACCTTGCTGCATCGGCAGCTCCACAACCCCCTCTTGACAGATGCGGGATGGTGAAGTGCGCTCACATGGGTCATCCGACCATATGTCCCCGAGCCAGAAGATTCTTTTTGCACTGCTCATCCAACACGTAAGCCTTTGGTCCGCTCATAAACAGGATGATTATGCTCACCAACTATACCTTTGTGATTGAATTGACAGGCGCCCGATCTGCACACAGAACGCTGGAAAGCAACGTGCCAAAGTAGATAATCTGACTTGTCTATTTCAAATACCGAGAGGTCCAGGCAAAGTTGGAAAAGCTATAATCAGGCTTGAACCACTGACTATTGTGGCATAGTTTGTCCTGCAAGCCAACAACTTAGCCCACTATGTATCGTGGACCCCCTGGTTTTCTGAGGTTTCTTTTGTTAGCTTTGGAGATTGTAGATCACAAATGTATTCCACCCTGCACTTTGAATGTTTTTGATGTGTTCAGTATAGAGAAGAAGAAACAATGATTTGTGTGTTATTGGTTTAAGCAGACTGTTTGTCTTTTCTTGAGACTTCGTTGAAGTGCAGATCAAATTTTATGACTGTAACGTCTCCCTCTGCAGTGTCTCCTCCTGGGGTGTCCAGGTTCCATCCATCAACGTTACCAACCTACTGAGCCACCGTCCCCTCTTGCACACCTGACTTGTATTGTGTCCTTATCCTCTGTATATATTCTCCCTGTTATCCCCCAATTTTCTGTTATTGTAACCTGTACAATGTGAACTACGACCAGTGTTGGGTATAACGCGTTACTAAGTAACACTAGTCAGACTACTTTAAAAAAAAAGTAACCTAACACGTTACTTTCAAAATTCAAGTAATTAGTTACTAGTTACATTCATAACGAGAAAATTAGTTACATTTACGTTATATTTTCACCTTTTCTGTTTTAGAACACAATTTATTATTTTATTATCCGTTGTCGTTTGGTTTTTTAATCCGTATTTCATTAGTGCGCCTCCACACCAATAAAAAAAAGGAGAGATCTTGCACTTAAAATTGTAATGCGCAGAGTTATGCAGATTGGAGGTTAGCAAACTGAAAGAATTCATAGCCTACATTTTAACAGCTGGAAATATTCACATTACTTCAAAACTATCAAAAAGCAGGGAGGATAAATAAATGTGTCCAGTCAGCTATGCACCTGTCGAGTGGGAATATAATGGAAAGCTTGTCATAGTTCGTCTCACTCAAATGTTTTGGACCGAAATTGCTTTTTTTCTTCTATGGCGTCTACAACGAGTGGAGATATGTTATTTTCAAGTTATATTTTCCCCGGTTATTCCAATAAACACGCGTAACGGGCATAATGTTACAGAAAATGTCCAATGTGCTTTAACAGGCGATGAGAACGCACTTTATGGAAGTTTTTACATATAGTAGGCTACATAAGGTGCGCAAGGATTCAAGTGACATGCACTGAGAACTTGTGTATTTGTGCCAGTAAACACACATTCAGAATGCTTATTATTCTGCCACCTAACAGATCTAAACTGTACCCTTTAGACCAGAGGTGGGCAAACTACGGCCCGTGGGCCAGATGTGGCCTGCCGGGTCCTTTGATATGGCCCGCGAGGCGTTTTTACCCTCCACAGTCTCCCGTGATTGTATCGTGATTATCTCGCGAACCATTTATTCTATACTGCATTCAACTAAAGCTTGGTAATGTTGGAATGATGAAGATCATCCATGTGAGCTTATCAGAGCCGGAGCTATCGCGCCTCAAAGTCGGTCATGTTTTTTTTACTTTTGCCTTTTTTACTAAACACATTACAGACAGGAAGTAGGATGTGAAAATGACAAAATATTAATGCTGCAATGATGTAGGACATCATCCTGCACAATACCAACATGGTACCAATATGGTTGGAAAGAGGGGGTTCCGCTGATAAAATAATGCCAATGCAAATAATGAGGAGTGGTTCATCCATGTGGATTAATGACAGCCGGAGATATCGCGTCACAAAGTTGGGTACTTTTCACTGACTATATTTTGGTAAACTAAAAACATTACAGTCAAACAAGGAAATGGTGTAACAAAACATTTATTTTCTGTAGGATACACATGTAACTCTGTAGGGGGTGGGGTTAATTTAATGAAATAACATTTCCTATTTTTCATCCATCGCTATAAAATACGGCCCTTCACTTGGTTTCAAAAGCTCAATGTGGCCCTCAAGCAAAAATAATTGCCCACATCTGCTTTAGACTCAATATTTCTGGTTCAGGCCTGCTTAATGTATTCTCCATGTGACTCCATTAATTTCAGTAGCATTACTAGGAGTCAAATCCCATTGCATATTGTATGAAACTTAAAATATTTTTTTATCTGTAAAAAAATTATTTAATCAGTTAAAATGTGTTATATACTCAGACATTGAGATGAAATTGGTTTTACATACAAACACTCACACATTCATCAGAAATAGACTGATCATATTAGTCAATTGGATCATGCCCAGAGAAAGTAGTTACCACAAGTCTGCACTCGACATGATCAGGCAATCACTATCTAGGGTCGGCAAGGTGGCCTAATTGCTTCATTTTTTAAGAAGCCCCCAGAAGAATGGTTCAACCCCTCCACACACACACACACACACACTACCATGGTGAAGCCTTTATCATTCTGTTTTTGAGCAAGACAGTTAACCCTAATTGCTCCAAGGTTGTTTCTGTAAATGATAAAAAACATTTTTTAAATTTATTCAAATCATTTCAATATTTGGGAAGGTTAATAAATGTATACTTTTTTGTCCAATGAGTATTGTATGATACTAAACCTAGACACACCAAAACGCATATGTAAAAAGCATTTTTTAACCCTGTAAAACCATTTGTATCAAATATGATACGCGAGTTTCTGAGACGTCTATCTCATCAACATAATCAATACTTTCCCTAAAATCCTGTTGTATATAATCTGATACTTGTATTTTGCCCTCTAGTGGATTATCATTGCACTGCAGGCAATAGAAGTGCTATTTTTGGTCTTTTCATATGGTCTCCGTCGTTAAAACTTTCACACGCGATGGGCAGGAAAACCTTTGCTAATTTTGAAGAAGTTACAGTAAGAATAACATTTATATTGTTACTCATTTTTTTAAATAAATAGTTTATGTATTAAAACAATGCATAATTACTTAACAATTAATTATTTATTTTACAGTTAAATCATGCTAAAAATGTGTGTTTCAAATTTGATACAGCATGTATATAGGTGCTTTATCCCTGAACGTTCATGTCACATTTTTTAAATGTAATCTACATCATGCCTACCACAATAGAAACACACACTATTTTGATGATTTAATTAATCTAATTAATGACTGATTTGCCATGTTAAAATACATTTAGGGTGTTTTCACAATAACAATTCCCCTGAAATCATAATCACTATGCTATATTTGACCAATTTGTTATTTGGGTATTTTTAGATGTCAAAAAGACTAGAAGAAGATAAGGGAAAAAGAAAGTACATTGAAAATGTCATCAGCATAATAATAGATGGCAATTCAAGCGTGTAACATCCGGCCCCGGGAGGACCGGTTATGGACTCCTTTATGTTCTGTTAGTTTTTCCTATGTTGTCTTCCATGTTTTTTCAGTGTTTACACGGTGGATTCGTTAGACTGTTTAGTTATGTTGGTTGCTTCCCTGTGTGTTTCATGTTATTGTTTCTCCCCTAGGTATGGTGTTTTTGGTTCCCCCTTGTGGTTGTTTCGTGTAGTGCTTATGGTCTTGGTTAATGTAGTTACGTCATTGTTTACTTCCTTGTATAGTCACAAGTTTTCTTTAACCTATATATCGCTGTCTAGTTAATGTCTATTCCCAGGTGTTTTCAGTTAGTCTCATTTGTATGTGTATTTAGCCCTTGTGTTTCCGCCTTACGTTACGTGTTCCTGTGTGGATCCTATGCCCTCAGATTATATAGTTTCGGTTTAGCCCCTCGTGGCAGTATTGTTTTTGTATCCGTATTACTTTAATAAATCCTACTTGAATTATTTCATATCCTTCGCGCCTGTCTCTCTACACCATTAAACTGGGAGACGTGACGAAGTAGCATAGGGCAGTTAGGGGAAGATGAGGAGGATGACGAGGAATGGACTCCTCAGGCCATGCCTGATGATGGAAGTTCAGATAGTATGTGTTGAGGAAGACACAGAGGACATGCGTGACTGGACACCATACGTGTATTTCAAACAGTTTGGCACTAATGCTACAGGAAACTGCAAAACAAATAAACCTGTAGAGTGTACAAAAAACAAGTCAGAAAACATAACTGTCCAAGAGCTAGAGCAGGTCCTAGGCATGTACATGCATATGGGGTTAGTACAGATGTCTTTTGTCAGAGCCTGTGGGGTTAGTAAAGATGTCCTGTGTCAGAGCCTATGGGGTTA
>JACXGM010030117.1:0-13407 GCA_016801145.1 Umbra pygmaea
CACTAGCACTCTCTGGTCACTTTATGCTCTCTACATCTGATGTAGCAGAATTCAAATGCACCTTTGAAAACAATTTTCCATGCCAATTCTATAATGTTTACTGCTTCTACTGTTGTACATTTTCCAGACCACTGCTCAGTACATAGCGTTTTATTATTATCATTATTATTACTATTACTATTATTACTATTGTCATTCCATATTTTAAAATTCTTATATTGTTGTAATTCTTGTTTTTTAAGCCCACTGCATAGAATCGCCGAGCCATGTCAATAAGAATTTCTCTGCATAGGATGATGTATGTTGTTCAATGCATATGATAAATAAACCACTTTGACTTTGAAAAGGTTGAAATGTTCAAGGGGGCAGAATACTTTTACAAGGCACTGTATATTGTCAAGCCCCCAGGGATCTTGGACCAGTGTGCAATGTTTGGGGGCCATATAAACAAGTCAACATCAAAATGCTGCACCAATTTCTCACTATATTTCTATACATTTTTGAAATCCCAGCTATTTTTCACTTCCAGAAATTGTTGGTGTTGTTTGTGCAGGATAATGTCCTAAATCATTGCAGAGTTGTTATTTTCTCATTTTCGCTTCCTACTTTTTGTCTGTAATGTGTTTAGTAAAAAACAACAGTCTAAAAAACATGACCGATTTTGAGATCTTCCTCTTTCCACCGGTACCAAGATTTAGTTGCTAGCATGTACTGTTCGCGAGATATTTGCGCTTGACACTCTAGAGCGTCGGGGGTCTTTGGAGTGTTTTACACGAATCACGCAAATTTGATTGTGGGAAGCCAAAATCGTGACCGTGATTAAAATTCTATTAATTGTGCAGCCCTAATATTGTCCCTGTATGGTTCCTGTGTTCAGTAAACACACACATACAATAATTTTAAAAAGTTTAAAATGTAAAGTTTTTGTTAAAAAATGAAAAATTTGGGCCGACAGGACAAATGGATGGGAAGTTACATAGTGCACCTTTGAATAAACACAATAGATTTCAATAACATTTAAACAAGATGTACAGTATTGTAAATGTTAAAAGTACTTTCTTCACCAATCCAGACATGGTAAAAGTAAGCAAAATAGTTAAGTAATCATAAGTTAAACATGTCAGAGTTACTAATTTCTCTTTCAAAAATAGACTATTGATTTACCCCACAGATTTCACATCTATCCCCCTCTTTCTCTCAACATTTCATCTATGGCCAGGTATATGTCTTCTCTTGAATGAGCTTTAGAGATGTTACACCCAACTAGGCCTCACTGAATCCCCCCAACATGCACACTTTGACATTGACCCATGATCCATGCTGTTTAGTGAACACTTATTTGCTCATTATTGGGGCATGAATGAATGTGGGAGAACATTGTTGGACCACTCGTAATGGGCTCTGAGTTTGCATATTTTCCATGCCCTCACCGCTGAATTTTTTTCCCCACTTTTCAAACTTCTGGGAAAGCCATATCCTGTCATTCCTTCCATTGATCGCTCCTTCACAATTCAACTCATCCCTCCCTCTCGCTGGCTACAACGGTCTCTACTGGTCTCCATGCCCTATAAACAATTGCATGGAGACCATTCTACAGGTGAAATGTTAGTATTATCAGTTCCGATCAGGAATAGACAAACCTGGCTGGTGGGGAGAGCTTTGCTAACCAAAAGGGCAACATTTGAATCTCAAAGACTGAACTCATTTGATGCTATCAATGAGTTTAAACAGACTGTAGTCTATCAGAGCAGGACAGTGTTGACATGAAGCCAACCAAGGCTTAATTAAACACTGAATAGCTCTGGGCCATTCAGGAGACATTTGGCTCTTGTTTTGTGATGAAATGTCATTTAGATTTAACATGTGGCTCGTGCTTCAGAGAAAGCAGATCTGCGCGCATGTGACAAGCAGACAACACCTTGCTAACACAACAGCCAGTAGTCCTATCTGCAACGCAAGAGAGGCCTGTTATGTCATCCTGTGCATGTAACCGCAACCTCCACTCTTAAACCCAATGCCCCCTGATGATAAACTCAATTAGGAATTTCCCCTACGTTCATAACCTCACTGCCAGGACCAAAACACTCTCCAACATCCAAAGTCTCACAGGTAGCTTACCTGGCATTGACCAAACCTCAACGGCTTAACAAAAGACAAAGACATTGGCAGCAGAGCCATAACCAAACCTGGTGGTCCAGTCAACTCCATAGCTTTTTGATCATAAAGAAACCTGAATGCCAAAACAGAAGACTCAGTGTTTATCACAATTGGCTGGCAAGCTCCTTGACCATTCAGTGACAGGGGCTATGTCTGCCACCCACAGTGGTGGGAAAGGAGTATCACATTTCTCCCAGGTAAGAACACAACCGAACTCAGTGCCATTTGAGCCCTTCCAACAGAGGTTGTAGGGGCCCCTGTCGTGAATGAAACAGTGCGACTTTCCTCCAGCCTTGCAGCTGTTTGCTTGCAACTTCTCATGAACTCTGTGCCTGGATGCCTGAAACCCCTTTATTGCAAGTCTCTGTCACTCACAGGTCACTAACAGTTCGTACCTTCTGGGCAGCTTCGCACAGTGTAGCTTCCAAACCACATCACTCTTTAACAGCCCATTATAAATGCTGGTCTTGCATAAAAGAAAGCATTGTGAACCAATGGTATGGAAATCAAGTGAACGAAACCCTAATATTTTAGCAAAGGAGAGCTTGTTTTCCCTGTGTGTATACCGTGTTATTTTATGTTTAAAAAGGCAGAGTTCATCAAGTGAGGCTAACCGTTCCATCTTCGCATTGTGTGAATGTGAGTATTCTTTGTGAGCATGCTGTGTAAATATAATGTATTGATCCAGTTTATTTCAGGATGATTTTAGGTCTTAAATGCTGTATGCCACATACGTAAACATGACTTATCACTTAATAACTGGTTATAAGCACTGATTGCAAGCATAGATTGCCACTACACTTCCTGTACTTGTTTATTAGCTATCGTATCAATTTGTAGCATTTTCAGCAAATTATTTCATGCAGAACTGCTTTCACTCCAGTGGCATTTGAAAGTTCTTGGGCATACCACCACATTTCCACTAGTCATCTAAACATATTGCAATTCAGCCTTTGTGATTGAGACCTGCTTCCGCATCTTAAATTATCTTGCAGCATGACCCAGATAAAATTAAGGCCACAGAATGATGGCCTGACGTTTCCTCACAATTCTCTGATAGAGGAAAATTCACTGTTCCTTCAATGATGGCAAAACATCATACCACCACCACGCCCTGACATTTTAAATTGAGGGCAATAATGAAGAAGCGGTGTTTGGTTATCACATCAAGTAACATGACCCATATTGCTCTGAAGTGGATATTCAAATAGGTTACATTAAATGCCACCTGTCCTATTAAATTACCTGTATTTTCTGGGGAGTGGGATTTTTCCCCGTTCTTCTTCTCTTTCAATTTGTCATGTTTAAATCCCTTTAAGCATTTCCTTGTCAGCAAACACTCAGTAGGTGCATGATGGTCAAAGCCTGATCACATGCTACCTTCAAGCATATGTCACCAAGGAGGAAATGTCAGCTTGCCCATTTCTTTCTGATTAGTCTGAAGCAAGGGTGCAGACTTATTTTCGGACTTATACGGACTTATTTTCAAACTACACACTTTGCTCATTCACGTGAATGTGCATCTTCAATCGGAGAGGATATCAGATTAAGAATATATCATTGATAGTGTGATGGAATGTTGTGTTTAGAAACTATTGAAATATTAATTTACAAGACTGCATTCTTTGATACCTTGAACTTTTCGTCATTGGCATAGATGTCCGAAAAGTTACATTTGAAACCACACAACTGACATCTATCATAGAAAATGTTTAGGTTATGTAGCAAAAGCTATTGGGCTTCAGATTTGTGGGTTCTTAATGAAAGAACATCTGTTTTTCATGAAAATCATCATTATTTTACAAAGTTGTATCAAGCACATTCATCTGCACAGAGTAGGGATGCTCATATTGACCGTTTAACCGTTAACCGAAAGTAAAAATGTTGACCGATTAATACTATCAGTTAAACGGTTTAGACGTTTTTTTATTTTTTATATATAGCCTATCGCCTATATTTGTTAAATCACGTGGCACGTTGACACGCCTAACCAGAGCCTGGCGCTTCGTTTTGAAAGGTGGGGAGATATAGGTAATGAGGAGTGAAATATACCGGCTGCCTGTTTTGCATCTGCAACGCATTCTCCATTTAAAATTACAATCCTTGGGACATTTATGATGACTATGATATTAACTTGCGCTTTCATTTTGTCTTGTACAGAATCGTATAACGCTATAGTATTGGGAAGCATATATATTATTTTATCTGCTATACTCAGGAGCATGATGCATTATAGCCAACAAAAGAGGACCGTAATGGTCATTTCAATGGATGCGCTCAGGCAGATTTTGTAGGCTAGTTACATAACGCATAGCAAGCGTTATCAACATTTTGTTTTGTGTTAATGAAATATCCCTTATTTGCAGTAGGCCTCCTGTAGGCAACAACCTTGTCCTAGATTGTCACCCCGACTGTTTTCATTCTATAATTTGACAACTCGGTAAACACAGCATCAAGGCTACTTTCCTTTAATTGACAACAAAAAGTGAAAACGTCAGCGACAAATTTTCTGCCACAATATTTTGGTTGGTGTAGGCTTTACGCCAGTGTAGCTAAGTTGAACCTTTAGTCTTTGTGGTGAAACCAAACATCGACACAGCTTTAGTATGAAACTAACTACTTTCAACGTATCATTTAATGTGGACTTACACACAGCTAGTGCAACCGGCAGCTGTTGTTGATCTGTGCTGTATGCTCCTGCTTGCACATTAAAACAAACATGTGAAATAGAATTGTTTGTATATTTAACGGGTCACAGACACTCCTCAATTTATTTTTTATTTAAAGCCAATTCAATATTATAATCTTATCAATTAACGGTTAATAATCGGATAACGAGTGGCGGTTGTCGGTCGGGAAAATTACCCGAAATTAGCATCCCTAGCACAGAGCCATATAACATTATGCTATTGAACTCACGCTAGCTCGACCCTGCTCTCCCTGAGTGAGAGAGCTGCCTGGTGAGCGAGACTGTCATAAAACTAGGTACTTAAAACAATTAAGGAACATATTATCATTAGATTAATACAGATTTAGGAAGCCATGTTTAGGAAATCTGTTTCTGCTTTTCTCATAGGATTTGCATAGGAACATAGCCAGAAATATTGTCTCAGATAATTATTTTCCAGGTCTTTTACATGGTAGATATGGTTCCAAAAGATGATTATAAAATCCAACATAGGGCACATGTGGAGGTATATATATATATATATATATATGTTGTGACAAGAAAACAAACAATGTATCAAAAGTATTGTTACTTATTTGCTATTTACAAAGTATCCCATTTAATGAACATATGTTACATTTCAGCCCCCACAACAACAATATAGCTACAAGAGTAAACACTGGTTCTCACAACACTAATTATTATTTTCTGCTGGTGCAAATATGCACTCTTTATTGAATAGCCAACTTTTGTATTTGTAACCCTCAGTGGTGATATATATTTTATCAGCAAATAATCATTGTTTGACCTACAAAATGAAGAAAACATGATGCTATGTAAATGGATTCTCGCGATGTGGTTCTCAGTCAGACCAGAGACCGAAGCATCAAACTCCAGCACACAAACTGGGCTTCAGCAAGAACCATATGACCCTGCATCAGCATGTAACTCTTACCGTAATTCTACCAATTAAAGGAATGGAATACTTCTATACAATATAAAGGCTACTGGCATCTTGGTAGCTACAGCTATAATAATAGAAATACCCACCACAATGGCCATATGCCGAAACAGGAAAGTATAAGAAAAAAGTACTCGCTAAAATAACAAATATCTACTGATTGCTTAAATTAATAAGGTATAATTTCTAGTACAACTGCATCAGGGGCCAGGGTTCATTTCCTGGTTGCAGCATTCTGACAATTACCAGGGTTCAAGCACGTGTAGGAACTTTGCCATTCTAATATAATACTGTAACATTTATATGTACAATGCACTCTGTATGCAGTGTTTGTGTGTCTCTAGAAGGAGACTACATTTCTCTCTAAGGATAGTTGTAAATAACTGTGTGGGTGTCACTGTAACACAATGTGAAAGATGTTAATTTCCAATAAAGGGGAATGATTCATAATAATTTAGTGTGACGGATTACTTGCCTGCTTTTGCAGCATAAGACAGTAAACAGGGCTTGGCTGTTTTAAAGTGCAATTGTCTCCATAAATGCAATTGTCTCTTACAAATCAGCAAGTGTATTAGTAAAATGGATTACTGCAAACTGGGAAATGTAATTAGAGAAAATATTGTGCAGGCCATATAAGAGACCCTGTTACAATTGCCAACCATAGACAGCAAGACAATGCAGTTAATGATTACTCATAATGCAGAAGAAAATAAACATGCAGTTGCCAGCTTGTTATAAACCCAGATTTTCTACAAAAATAGGATAACTATTACAAGACAGTAAGTCTTATAGAAAGCTTGGTTACTGGCATACTGGTGAGGTTTCCTACAGGTCACACACACTTAGACACTTATTGTAGTACCCATTTGAAGCGAGTACCTTGTAAATCCACTTCCCACATGTGAAATCACGTTTAACCTTTCCCTAACACTTAACCCTTACTCTAACCTTAACCCCTAAATCCCAACCCTAACCAGAAACCTAACCCCTAAGCCAAATATAAACAAAATGTCCTAACTTCCTTGTATTTGCCTTGGTTTTAAAAGTATGGTCTTCACTAGAAATCAACTACACACATTTTGGGGGATTGACAGAAGACTGACCGTAAGTACTGTCAGACGTTAAATATCATTATTATACCCATCACTGTGTATTTATTCTTTGTCAGTCATATTAATACTGTGTAGATATCCGTTGTGGTTTTTATGTCTAGTTTTAAAAGTGCATGAACTTACTGACTTTGATTCATTTTTGGAAAAAAAATCATCTCTACTTAATAACGATTTATCGAGCCTTCATAACAACGCATTTGACAAATAAAAAAATATTTAATTGTGCTGAATTTATATTATATATATAAAAAATATATAAAAATAACAAAACTAATTCTGGACATTTGACAGGTTCGCCTTTTTTTTCCAGCGGTGGGCATTGATTCACAACTTTAGTTTGTTCGGACCAAGTCCCTTTTTTAAACTGAACATTTAAACCAGCTTGAAACCAATACACAAATCAGCATAATAAATAACTCGAAATTTACAGACAGGGATCTGCTTACCCTTGAGACAGTCAGATCTGTCATAAGCTGATCGAAGGCCCGCGTCTCCTCTGCTTGTTTCTGGTTGTGCAACGCGATCTTTTCGCTGAACTTCCTCGGGTTTGAGCCACCCGAGCCCGGGGATCCGGACATGGTGTGGGCCGCACACTTTCACAACTTCACTGGTTTGGTGAAGCGGCTGCTTGGTGCACAAATATAACGTCGCTCGCGTAGTTTTCAGTCCACATTTAGCGAATCCATCCGGGCTGTTTAAAAACCGTCACGTTAGCAAGTCTTCTGTGTTATTATCCAATGGTAGCAAGCTAGTCAACTAGCTTAAAGTGTCTGTAGTTCAGCTGTTTGTTAACAAATTCAGTCCAAAATATATTATTATATTCACCATAGGTCCTACGGTTCAAGTTCCTTAGCCTTATTTGTTATACGTAGTGTAGCTTTTCAACTTTGTCAAGTGCAGTATAGGTGCTTACAAGTTCTTTAAAATGCCCGACGTTGTCTATGCATGTAAAACAGTGACATTACAACTAGCTACTTACTTAGCTACTACTAGGCTAACAACAACTTCAGCTGGTTTGAATCCCAGTACGTACTGTAGATACAGAGTGCCAGTGCTATCTAGCTGCCTGTCAGGTCCATTTCCTTCATTGAAAATGTATTGCTTTAAACATTACTTTTTAAAACTAACTAATACTGCATTGTGGATTTGGACACAAATAAATTATAACAAACAACTAGTGAGTACTTCAATGTTTCCAAATCGAACTTGTTATTTTATGCAAGAACTCGTGTTAATCGATCAACATGATACGGGAAAGCTACGCAGCTTGGTGCACAATGCGACAACGACAGGCGCAACTAGGTAGCAAATAAAAATATTGTATGTTAAACAACGTCTTTACCCTGCCTCTGCATGCTCCATCCAGCATAGACCAGTGCCGGCTGCTGCGATTACGCCCTAATATACTGTAATTGTTAGTTAGGTATCCTTGAATTCGGCGAATACTTCCCTTGCCTGGAGTTTTCGAAATGTCACTTCAACAAGTGTCCTAAAGATCTTCCAGTAGCAGCGCTATACTGTATCGATACTGTTGCAGATTGCAAAACCCAACTCCGTCGCATGTAACATAATCCACTCTCTCGAGCCCAAACACAATGCTTTAGACGTAGTTCTCTATATCCACGCGCACCAGGACAATCGCCCTTACATTTAGTAGCTAAAATTAGCATGTAAACATTCAAATCCATGCAGCGAGCTTCCTCTCGTTTCTTGTTGCATAACTATCATCAGCTGCATGATTCGCTGACTGGCTCACTTTAAGATCCCGTTTACCACTTGTGTAGCGCTTTACCAGCACACTGGTGTATTTTGCTATAAAAGCACTACATTTGGCACATGTAGATTCATGTAGCCTACCCTGAAAATATTCAGATATGCAGCCACTACAGATTTAGAACTTCGGGGGCGTGGCATCTAGTTATCAAAATGGCCGCTAGTGAATTGTTTTGAGGTAAAAGCTCCAAATTTGGCATAAATGTACTACATTTAATGTAGTATTAGAGACTCTGAGATTATGTTGACAGATCCACCAAATGTATTTTAGTGAAGATTAATGAAGGAAAAGAAATCCAGTAAAAAAACCTGACCATTGAAGCAGGTTAAGAATACCTGAATACTGGGATCAAATCACAATAAAACCTCTTGACTACAGTGATTACAGCTTTGCTACAAAATATGCCATACTGAGTTGCACTTCCTAACTTCTTGCCAAATAAATTGTCACATTATAAATACATAGGCTGTTGGCCAGATGTAGCATAGATGTGCACTGTGCCTTAAGCCCTCAAATTAAGTGGACACTTCTGACGATGTGTCATCACGTATGACAAGTTAAAGGGGAACAACAATGAATATCTATAATTTTTCAAGTACCTAAATTGTTCATCAGGCAGCACTCTCACTGAGGGAGAGTAGGGTCGAGCTAGTGCAAGTCTAACACGAATGGGTTATGTGGCTCTGTCCAGACAAGTAATAAGTATTTGTGTGAAAAATATGTTATTTTGTGTGAAAAAATGTTATTTTACAAAGAAAACCCATAAATTGGGAAGTCCAATACTTTTTGTACATAATATACACATTTTGTATAATAATATTCAGTTGCATTGTTCTTTTTTCAATGTTTTAGAGTGGCTTACTAATGTGGTCAAGCATAACATGTCCCCTATTTTACTCTGATTTATATTAGAAACTGATATCTTTTTGGGTTTATTTATTTATTTATATAACCTTTATTTAACCAGGTGGGCACGTTGAGAACATTTTCTCATTTGAGACGGCGACCAGGCAAAGTGGCTGTGCGTAAATAACACCATGGTAAGTGGCATAATAACCAGGACTGTGAGAGGTGGAATGTGCAAAATATACAGAGACAGCTATGCTGGATTAGATTGTGCAAAGTGCATAACGGCATAAGATGGTTGGGTGGGATTAACACGTGCAGTGGTCTGACAGTAGATTTGTTATTAGTGCTTTGAAGGTGGTTAGCGGGACAATGGATTCAAGCGTCAGGAATTTTTGTAGAAAATTCCAATCATTAGCAGCAGAGAATTGGAAGGGGATGCGGCCAAAGGAGGTGCAGGCTTTAGTGGTAACCAGAGTTATAAACCTGCTTGAACGCAGATTGAGAGAGGGTGTTGCTCTGGTGATTAATGATCTTAGGTAAGGTGGGGTTTTGCCTAGGAGACATTTAGTGTATATAGACTGCAGTGGTGGGTGTTAAATGGAGCATTGGTGAGAAAACGGATGGCACTGTGGTACACAACATCTAATTTTCAAAGTAGAGAGTTTGATGCAGATCTGTAAATTACATCATCAAAGTCTAGTATTGGGAGGATGGTCATTTTAACAAGGGCAAGTTTGGCTGGAAAGGTGAATGAGGCTTTATTACGAAATAGGAAGCCAATCCTGGACTTAATTTTTTATTGGAGCTGGTTGATGTGGGTCTGGAAAGAGAGTGAAGAGTCTAACCAGACACCTAGGTATTTGTAGTGGTCTACATATTCCAGCACGGACCCGTCAAGTGTGGTGATATTTGGTGGGCAGGCAGGTGCAATGTGTGATCGTTTGAAGAGCATACATTTCGTTTTACTAGGATTTAAAAGTAGTTGGAGGCAACGGAAGGAGTGTTGCATGTTATTAAAGCTTACTTGAAGGTTTTTTTTAACACAGAGTCCAACGTCGGGCCAGACGTATAAAGAATGGCATCGTCTGCATACAGGTGAAACATAGAGTCACCTGCAGCAAGAGCAACATCATTGATGTATACAGAAAATAGAGTCGGCCCGAGAATTGAACCCTGAGTCACCCACACAGAGACAGCCAGAGGTCTGGAGAGTAGGCCCTCTGACTTGACACACTGAAATCTGTCCGAGAAATAATTTGCGAACCATTTTGAAGATATTGCTAATTAATATGCACATAATCTTCTTGTGTAGTCACCTTGTGCTAGCCTGTTGTTCATTACATGAGTAAAAATTGCCAACTTTAGCATAATTAGAGGGTTAGGTAGATAGACACTTGAGCTCTTAGAACATTTAAATATTATAATAACTGTCCATTAAAAACATTCATTAAGAGATGAAAATGTCCAGTAATGCGGGGGACATGTGTGTATACACATGTGCAATAAATCTGATCAAAATTCAAATGTCATAACATCCTGAGCTGGCCCAATATATTTTTCTCATAGTTGAACATGTCCTTCATCAGATGACATAAAATCAATGAAAATGTGAATTATCTTTGGGCAAAGTTACCACCCTCAAATGGCACCCTCATAAGAATGACCCTTGTGGCAACAACACAAATGTTTATATGTGTCGTGTAAAACCTACCATAATAGACTGGACAAGGAGAAGAGTTTGTCATGCTTGTTCTGAGGTCTCGAGAGATGTTGCGTGTTCACAGCCGGGACTCTGGTTGAAAATCTGTTGTAGGACATGTGAAGTTGTTGTATGTCATCAAATCTCTTTTGGAGGTAATAATAATTTGGCATTCTATGTATGATGGATTGTGTGTGAATTCAGGAACAGCCCAAGACCTGTTCTAATACTGGGAGACCTGCCCCTTAAGACTATTTAATACCGTATGTATACATGTTATATAATAATTTGACACATTTGAAACACATTTTAAAAAACTATCAGAAGTCACTGCAGTCCAATAAAAATGTGAAACTTGTTACCATATAAAAAAAACTGTGGAGGATTACGTGAAAAACGACAAGTTATTGCAT
Source organism: Umbra pygmaea (assembly GCA_016801145.1). NCBI lineage: Eukaryota > Metazoa > Chordata > Actinopteri > Esociformes > Umbridae > Umbra > Umbra pygmaea. Next base: position 11,634 of record JACXGM010030117.1, read on the forward strand.
AATAAAGCTTTATTTTAAAACAACAAAAAATATTAAATGGACTGTAATAAGAGCAAAACAAAGCACAGAAAGAGGCTCCTATATCCTAGTTTGGCCCAGTGTAAACCCTCTTATATCCTGGTTAGACCCAGTCTAATTTAACTTCAATACAAGTGTACACTGGTTTAAAAAACAAACAACATAATCTTAATACAATTCTGATGAAAGCATTGTACATCACACTGTCCAGTCTTCGAAAAACTAGCCAATATTTCTGCGGTGACACTGTTTTGCTGGGATGCAGTACAGTGAGTGACATCTGCTGGTTCCTTTATCAAGTGTCTACCTGTGCTATAATACTGTACTCTAGACCGGATAGTTCATTAATCCTTTCCTTTGGAGTGATTAAAGCAGTATAATAATTAAAATTCCGGAAATTACCCTTTTATTCAATTAATAAACCAGTGAAAAAGATGATAAGCAATCTACGCCAACTACGCTTTGCTGTCCTTAACTTTCCAAAGGTTAAGTAGGCTTTGAGGACTGACAACACTTAAAAATATATAAATAAGGACAGTTTTCGTTTATAAATTTATTTAACACAAAGCATGATAAAACATCTCATTTGCACTGATTATTCCATTTAGTCTACTCTTGATAGACTATTTCCTATGCTAATAGTGGAATTTAAAGTTTCTTAAACCTATACTGTATAACATAACAGCATGCATGATTTCATCTACATATGACTCTTAACCTGTGTTTCAAATAACAAGAAAAGGAGTGCCTGACCGACAAATCCCTATCGTTTACATTTGACAGTTTTACAGTAACACAAACTGCAATAAACCAAGAATTCTGGGTCACGATGTGAATACAGTCAGTAATGAAAAATCCATCCAGGCTTCCAAAGGAGTTTTCCTTGGAAAATAAGGCACATACCGTACGGTGAATATTCCATCTTAATAAGGCACATAATGAATGCATACTAAAGTAGTTAGCCACAGGGGGTAATCATGCTAAGATTTAATGATACCATGGGGCCAAGGCCTTGAGTCTGTTAGATGTGTTTTGGTCAACATTACTGCATATTCTCTACCCCCTTTTTCTCTGTCTCATCTTCTATTTCCCGTAGAACTTTTTGTTGAGCAGGAAGATGAGCAGGTTGACATTGATGGTTGCCCTGTCAAACAGCTTCATAACAGCCACACCCTCATACTGCAGCTGTAGCAGGTCCTGCGAGGGGGCAGAAAAAGGGGGCGGAGAAAGGGTGGGAGAAATTGAGAAAGACGTGAAAACAAGATTTATAAAAACAATACAAAAAAAACAAAAAGGCATGAACAAACCATTAAATCTCCTCTGACTTTGGGACATTTGACCTTTTTCAATCATACCTGGTATTCCAACTGTAACGTCTCCAAGTGCACTCCCATGAATTTGGCCTTAACATCGAACACTCCAACCGCATCCGCTGGCGAGATCTCAAAGATAACATTCTTAAACCTAAGAAGGGGATGGAGTTTGAGATGTCAATCAATGTACGGTATAGGGATGGGACGATTACCGGTTTCACGGTAAACCACAATAAAATGTCCATACGGTTAGTATTACCGTTTAAAATTTAATTTTCATTAAAACCGTCTTTGATTACCGTGATTTTGAAAACTCACGGTAAATCCTGTCCAGCCAGAATCAGTCTGACGCAGGTGCGCGCATGCAACTTTGTTTTTTGCACGAGAAGTCAAGGCGGAAGGCAGTGACAGCGCTCGGGAGATTTTTCAGCCATCCAAGAGGA